>MU228403.1:5068083-5079764 GCA_018584345.1 Thuja plicata
GTCTACACACTGAATAGAGTACAACTAAAGAAAGACACCAAGAAGACACCTTATGAGCTATGGTATGGATACACACCCAATGTGAGTTATTTCAAAAATTTTGGCAGTCAATGTTATATCTTAAAGGGTGATAGAAATGGAAAACTTGACTCCAAGAGTGATGAAGGAATTTTTCTAGGGTATTATACCAAGAGAAAGGCATACAAATGTCTAAACAAAGCCTCTAACAAAATTATTGAAAGTGTAAATGTAAAGATAGATGAATTTGTAGAGAAGAATGAACAAGAAAGCACTAAAGAACCAAAGGACTACAATAAGTTCACTTACAATGAAGAAACTGACACTCTACCCTACCAACAATGGAGAGACCCTAAGCTACAAATCATTAATCCAGAGCATTAGGATGAAAATACCGACGGTCAGAATAATGATCAAGACACTGTGCAAGGTGATGAAGAACAAAATGAAAATCAAAATAATGATCAAGCTGATAGACAAAGAAATGTACATGTACTTGCAAGATATGTAAGAAGGAACCATCCAGAGGTCCAGATCATAGGAGATAAGAAAGCTGGTACAAGAACAAGAAGTAAGTCTGTGAGTTTGAGCCAAAATCTATCAATGTTGCACTAGATAATGAGGAATGGGTAAGTGCTATGAATGATGAGATTGAGCAGATTGAGAAGAAAAAAACATGGTCACTTGTGCCAAGACC
This sequence comes from Thuja plicata, assembly GCA_018584345.1. Classification (NCBI taxonomy): domain Eukaryota; kingdom Viridiplantae; phylum Streptophyta; class Pinopsida; order Cupressales; family Cupressaceae; genus Thuja; species Thuja plicata. The sequence goes on from MU228403.1 coordinate 5,068,799, forward strand.
AGATGACAAGAATGTCATCGGTACAAAATGGATATTCAAGAATAAGCTGAACAAGAATGGAGAAGTCACAAGGAACAAAGAAATACTAGTATGCAAAGGGTATGCACAAGAGGAAGGTATAGACTATGGAGAGACCTTTGCACCCATTGCTAGGATAGAAGGAGTAAGAATATTACTTGCTTATGCTGCATTCAAAGGATTCAAGGTATACCAAATAGATGTCAAGTCAACATTCCTAAATGGAATACTTGAAGAAGAGGTATACATTGAACAACCAGAAGGGTTTGTTGATCCAGACAAGAAGGACATTGTATTTAGACTTCACAAATCCTTGTATGGATTGAAACAAGCTCCAAGAGCCTAGTATGAATGAATTCATTCCTATCTAATAAGTATTGGATTTGTAAGGACTAGTGAAAATGGTAATCTTTATTTAAAGGAAGATACTGATGCTAACACCCTGATTACTGAAATATTTGTTGATGACATCATATTTGGAGGCAATGATATGCTATACAAATATTTTTCTAGTGAGATGAGAAAAAAATTTGAGATGTCTATGTTTGGTGAGATCAAGTTCTTTCTTGGTCTCCAGATCATACAACAAGAAGAAGGTATTTTCATTACACAGTCCAAGTACATCAAAGAGGTCCTAAAAATATTCAAGATGGGAGAATCCAAACCAGTTGGAACACCAATGACTACTGGCTGTAAGTTGACAAAGGAGGACAAGACTACAGAGGTAAATCAAACTTTGTACAGATCAATGATTGGAAAACTCATGTATGTTGTACACACTAGACCAGATATTGCACTTGCAGTGGGAATTGTTGCTAGATTTTCTGCTAACCCCAGGGAATCACATATGAATGCTGTAAAAATAATTCTAAGATATCTAAAGAATACTGAAGAATTTGGCTTATGGTATAGAAGAGAGGGCAAATTTGAACTAAAGGTGTTTACTGATGCTGATTGGGCTGGAAATCTTGATGACTTGAAGAGCACAACTGGAGGGGCATTCTTTATGGGTGACAGACTTGTCACATTGATTAGCAAGAAGCAGGGATGCATCTCTCAGTCTATTGCAGAAGCATAATATGTTGTTGCTGCTGCAAATTGCTCAAATATTGCATGGATCAAAAAGTTGCTGGAAGGTATGCATATGAAGATCTTAGAACCATTGACTATTTATTGTGATAACACCAGTGCAATAAAAATTTCCAAGATTCCAGTCATGCATGCAAAGAATAAACACATTGCCATCAAGTATCATTACTTAAGAGAACAAGTTCAAGAAAAAGAGGTGATACTTGAGTATGTGCAATAAAAAGAACAATTGGCTGATATATTCACCTAGCCACTGCCCAAGGATACATTTGAGTACCTGAGAAAGAGACTAGGGTTAAAACCCTTGTCTACCAGTCAGTAAAAGACTGAAGGCTAAATCAACCTACTTATTATCAGAATATCATTCATGTTGATGCAAAGCAAAGAGAAGAACTTCAAAGCTAAATCTATATACAGACAGGTATATATCAGAACTGAGCACCAGAACATATTGTTGTATTACTGATGTATAAGGGAAATTCAAAGAATATATTTTGGATGGAGAGAAAAGATCACTTGACATTAATGTTAGATATCTATAAGATATTTATTTGGCATTGTTGTCAAAGGGAGAGAAAGTATCCATATTATCATAGTCTTTCAGAAAAAGAAGAAAGATTATCCATTATCAGATTACTCCAACAGGAAGAGATCATATCCATAGGGAGAGAGTTTGTATGAAGGAGTCAATACAAAGGAAGAGTTGCTGACAAGAAAAAAAGACATCATAAAAGAGAGAAAAGTAAGAAAAAAGAGATATTAAAACAAGAAGAAGATTCAACACATCAGTAAACAGAAAGCTGCAAGAATCAAAGCTAAGCTAAAATAGAGCTTACCAAAGTTCAGACATTTATCAATTATCAAACAAAGATTGGTAGTTTGATGAATCTCAACAATTGTATTTCATAGTGTATTAGAAATAGTATAGTGTGATAATATAAGTTTGTTGCCATCAATGCCAAAGGGAGAGATTGATGACATGTAACTGATTAAATGTTTGATATTGTTAAGTTGAAGATAATGCAAGGCATTAAATCAGTTAATGGTTTGTATTGTCATTGATGTCAACTTGATATCATCTGTATGGTCATATACAAAATGCCAAAGACTTTAGAGAATCAATGGAACAAAGGTTATGCTTTCCGCAATGCATAAAAGTCAAGTATTCACTAAGTGACAGATAACACCGACAGAGTGCACACCATCGGTAAAGGCAAAGAAGAAAAGTCACAGTGATACCCGACGAGCTAAAAATAGAGTTGCCTGACGAACGAAGATCCCAAAGCTAACTAGAGTCACACTAACAGAACTGACAGTTGTAACTGATGACTAACTGAAGAGTTAACCGACGGAACAAAGAGTTCAGAAAATGACAAAATATCTAGCTGGAAAGAGATAAAGATAGAATTAACTGGTTATTTTCTTTGTTTTATTCGACCAGAGTTAAGTAATTGATTTAAAGAAGATTTTTATAGTTGGAATAAAGATAACTATGAGATAAATCATGAGTTATGCTTCAAATCAGATTGGTTGGATTGTTTTTCACGTCAAGAATCAAGAATCAAGAATCAATGAATATTATGTCTATATAAGAGACAAGTTTAATTAATTTCTGTATCACACGAAAAGGGAAGGGGAGTGAATAGAAAGAGGATGCTAAGAAGAAACTGATGAAGAACAAATTCATGCAGTACTGATCAATCAAGTTGAAGGAGAGCTAAGGAATTTTGCAGACACCAACAAACAGTGAACATAACATCACAAAGCAGAAAGTATGGAGCACAAAAGAATTGAATTGATACATTGATCAGAGAGGTAATGTACTTAAATAGATCTAAAAATCTGCAATTCAAGTTGCATTAGAAACAGGTCATTTTGTTTCAGTTTAACCATTGAAGCATCAAGTCTCTTAACATAGCAGGACTTAACAGTCTTCTATATATTGAGGTACATCCCAAGGAGTGCCAAAAAGGTTGATTCATGAAAGTATCATTGGATATGCCCGATGCCTATTGATGGTCTAAGAGAGAGGCTGATTCAAGGATGGTAGCATTAGATGCCCGATACTAATTGACAACCTATATGTGTAAAATCCTCTAACAAGGTCACACATAATAGTGTGTTTGTAACCTTTAACAGGGTTAGCTCTTAACAGGGCTCACTTCAAAAGAGTGAAAATTTGGGGTACCGGTCTGAGTGGTTTTTCCCTTAACAGGGTTTCCAGATTAAAATCCATGTGTTATGTGTGTATGGTTTATTACTTTACTATTTTCCATTTCACATATGCATTTATGAATTTATCGGTATACTCTACATATTTACTGTATTTCGGTAAATAGTTATACTGCTTATCGGTAATCAAGGAAAATAAGGACAGAAAAAGAAAACCAACAGACAATTAATCATTATAAGTATTTCATGGCATGCATCTTGTAGTGACATAATAATCTAAGGTTTATTTGATTGGTGGTTAGAATAAGGATAAGTTTTTGAGGCCAGTGATTCACCCCCACCTCTCAGTTATTACTAGTAGATGCCTCTAGACAAATTTATGAACAAAGATCATGCCAACTGCATCCATTGCAAAAGCCCCACCCAACTCTCGTATCGAGTAAATCTACAATGCACACTGCAAAGACACAAGGGCAACATTGATTGTTCCTTAAATGGGGAGTTGTTGAAAGAAGTCTTTCCAAACCTTACACAAATCACATATGAACATTACAACAAAAAACATTTCACAAGCAGTTTCCCTGTTATGGACATTCCAACTGCATGGAAGTTTACATTGTCTGTCAACAATACCATTATTAACATTCTGAAGTAGTGACCTGCTGAAATTTTTTTTCCAGTTACAATATAAAAAAATTACACTACAGTACATATTTAGGTTATTTTGGTTTTTGAATACACTATGTAAGTAGTATGTAAGCTTCTTTGAAGCCAAATTTTGTTTGTCAAACATAAACACTCTACTACCTCTACCTTTTCAGTTAGTCTTTCTTTCAAAAAAATTTAAAAACAATATATTTTTGGCTTGTTAGTCATTTTATGTTCAAAATCTCTTCATAACACTCCAATTGACTATGAAATTTTTTCTTGATGTTATGCACGCGTTGCACTATTGTTCGTATCTGCCATAACAACTATCTATGTTTTTGCAACCAGCTAAAAACTTTTGTCCAATCACCCCTATAGACTATTTCCCTTCCTTTTTTAATTATGTGATTGTTCATTTTCAGTCGAGTTGGAATTTTCCTTTTTTTTGAGTGACTTCCTTTGTTGAAACTTTAGTATTAAAGAAACCAGAAGGAGTGATAATTATTTTGACAAAAAGCAGTCACAAATGTCAAAGGGATGTAGCTAGGAATCTAAATAGGAACAATACTTATTTGACATTGAATAAGACATAGTTACAAATTTTGAAAATTAACCTTTCCATTGCCAGTGAAACTACCACATGTTCTATAATATTGCTTATTATGGGTATCAACCCTTTCGATAGGTCTACTGAAAGCACTTCAGAAAGATCAAAGGATATGCAGTTGAATCCTACAAACTACAAACACATTTTAAAAAAAGATGGCTACAAAGATCTAAATTTGGAAATGTGTATCCATGTTCTTATACCCATTTGATAAAATATTTGAAATGCTAAGCTATTCTCCAATAGACTGGCTGAAGGTTAGCAAATTTTGAGACTGGCTAAAGGTTACTAAATTATGCCTATATTTAAGATGAAGAATCACAAGAAACATCTACTAGATTGAAATTAATTTAGATTCACATTCACCTAGCCAGTCAATTCCCATGACTTTGACAACAAACAACTATCTTTGGCAGTCCCTATCATCTCTGGCAGAACTGTGCACTGAAGACATGACCCAGATTGTCCAAATATCCATAGCTGATCTGAAATGCTTAATAATTTTTGGAATAATGTTTTTATAGCTTACCATATTTTTTAACTTGCTCCTTCGTACTCTCTTGCTCTCATGTTTACAAATTTGACCCTGGGAAGGTTTTGGTCTATAACCAAGGCATTGGAAATTGACAAAGTTTGGAATCCTAAGACAAGTTTTCTCTGATCATCTAAAAGACATTTAGTAATAGAAAATTAATCCAAGAATCAACATCTATTTTTGCATTACTTGATTTTGCAAAGGATTGATTTGGTTTAAAGCATGGTTATCTTTGTGTTAAGGTAAGGGAAACCTTGACACATATTAAGATGAGGATTCAAAGCATGACATACGTCTTTGGTTTGAGATGTTATTTATTAGAAAGGTTTAGAGATGAATGAAACTACTACTTTTTTAATTGGCTTACAAGTATATATGCTTTGTGGATTTCTCCCAAGTTTGCTAATACTCCCTTTGTAATCTTGCTCATTTATTTCTCTTTGATTCTTCTGATTGGTCTTCTTTATTCCACATACACTCTTATGATTTCTTCATTTAAATTTTTTCTTGAATGAAGAATATATATACGTTCATTCACAAATCTTCTTACACTTCTTTTACATATATTTTTTCTTTATATCTTCTTAGATCTTCTTGTATTTATGCTGGTAAATCTTCTTTGAATCAAATGATATATCATTGTATTATTACTGCTATTATTTTCCCTGATTTTTCATTCTGAAAAAATTGCTCTTCATCCACTTTGATTTTGAATTATATTTCATTTAAGAAACACCATGGAATATTTTTTCATGTGTCCATATACTTATTTCAAATGTGGATGTATCTCTTACAATGATTTTTTCCTTATGTTTGCATATGAATATTTATAGACATGATATTTTATTTCTTTATCCTCACTACATTTACAAGTCTTCTTGATTTGGACTTCAATCAAATTTCTTACTTGCTCCAAAAACATCGTCATCTTACCTTCATTAACCATCTTAAAGGAGGTAGACTTTCACAAAAAGATGACTTTTTAGATAGAGACATCTCTATAAGGGAGAATTGCCCTTTTTAATTGAGGCGCCTCATGTTTATTAATGTGGTATTATAATATGAGGGAGTCGACCCTAATTATTATTCTTAATGTATTTAAACTTCCCTAAATGATATGACTCTGCCAAGATAGTTGGCTTTGAAGCAATGTTATTCCTCTCCATTGAGTCGGTCCGTAATAACATTATTTAATATTGATTTAATTTTTCTCATATAAAAATAAAGAATGTGGATGGAAATTCAGCGCTGCCTTCACATCACAATGTAATTTCTTCTTAAATAACACTTTTCATTCCATGATAAAAAAATAATACTTTGATTGAAAATACAACTATGATTTTTACTAAGAATGAGATAGAAAACTACAATTTGAGACTTATTATTTTGAACCACTAACACATCACATGAATTGTTTATTGGAAATATGTTCTTAAATTACACTTTTCAAACTCAAGTGGACCTTAATGCAAGTGATATAGTTTTATTGTAATCCATTTTAGATAGAAAACTACAATTTGAGACTTATTATTTTGAACCACTAACACATCACATGAATTGTTTATTAGAAATATGTTCTTAGATCACATTTTTCAAACTCAAGTGGACCTTATTGCAAGTGATATAGTTTTATTGTAATCCATTTTGTATAGTCCTTTGGCAAAAACAAAACAATCTTGCCAACATTTTAGTAGGAACTAAGTTGCTCTGCGACCTTGTTTTAATGTACTTTTATCTTTTATTAAAAATAATTTTTTATTATTTTAATAATATATTATAAAATATAATTAAAAATATGAACAAAAAATGAAAATAAAATCATTTTTAATTTTTTATATAATGTTTTATTAGAATAAAATTAGATTAATCTACTATTTTTATCTTTTATTATAAGTATTTTTTATTATTTTAATAATATATTATAAAATACAATTTAAAAGATTGATAAAATGAATATAAAATAATTTTTGTATTTTTTAATTTTTTTATCTTTTATTATAAATACTTTTCTATTATTTTTGAAATATTGATAAAAATGAACATAATTATTTTTAGGTAAACTTTTACTAAATTAAAATTTCATTATATTGAATAAATGTCTCAACTAACCTTAAAAAAATTTAAAATAATTATTATAGAAAACATAAAAGACATAAAAGAAGTATTTATGATTTTTATGATTAATAAATTTGTCATAGTTAAAATTATTTTTCATAATGAACATAAATAATAACACAATATTTTTTATAATGAACACAAATAATAACATGAGAGACTTGAAACTAATTTTTAGTTTCTGTTGCAGGTCTTATAGGCATCAGACTGAACTTAACTCATATTTTCTTATTTGAGAAAATATTAAGTTTTATTAATGTAAACCTACACAATTTTTAACAAAACATAATAACAAAATTAGTTTTCTAAAATATGATTGGCTCATACAATTCACCTGATAAGAGAGAATTTTTCAGAAATATTTGTTTGGGATTGCAAAGTTAGATATGGGTGACCTATATGAACAATTTTTTTTCTGAAATTTTTGTTTGCAATTACAAAGTTTTAAAATGACATATACTGTATAATTTCATATTTATATTTATACTATTAAATTTATATAATTTTATAATAGATTTATATATTATTTTATTTTATATTATTATATTACTATTTCATATTTAAAATTATGTTTATATTAATTTTATTTTATATTATAATTAATTAATTTATATTTATATATTATTTAATATTATTTATATGTAATATTAAATACTATATATAAATATTTATATTTATATTATTTTATGCTATATATTATATATTATTTTAAATTAAATATTATATTTATATTAAATTATATTTATTATAACATAATTATATTATATTTTATAATTATATTTATATCAATATTAAACTAATTATTTTAATAACAAAGTTCAAATTTGTCACAAAGTTTAAACGACACTTCCAACAATTTGGTAGGAACTCTACTGCTCTGCGACCTTGTTTTAAAATGTCATACTAATAATTGTTGATCATAAAGAGTTCATAGCATGCCAATGACATATGGTTTAGTGACAAAGTCATGTTGTAGGCACATAGAAGGTATTGAGCTTAAATATTCTTTAATAAAAAAATACATAGTATAAGACATTTTCTTTGAGCATGAACACTTAAAACTTTTGTTCCTATTTTTTTAAAGGAAGGATTAAATTAATTTGACTTAATGACACATGTTATCATACTTAGATTTTTGTTTGGGAAACCTCAATCAAATAATTAGAGAAAACGGGTCTCTCCCTAAATTCTTGGAGATACTCTTACTAATATGGCCAAAGAGCGTTTTCTAATGTGACAGATTATATCTGGAATCCCCTCTTAATATTGCAACGTAAAATATTGTATGCAATGCATAAATGACAACTTTAAGTGAAATATGATCTTATGTTGCTTTCTATGATTCCTTTATTATGCATCCATCAAAATAGAAAAAATAAATAAAATGATTTTTATTTTTTTCAAAATTTTAAGTATTTTACATCAAATATTGAAAAATAAGTTTTATTTTAGATAATGAGAATCTTTTTTGAGTTTCAATGTTCATGCATTCTTTCACCTAATATATTGCTATGAAGAGGAGTAAAGTGATTAGAAACTTGTGAAAATTATTACTATTTGCAAAGATGTTATGGAACATATGTTCATCATTTATATGCAAATATGTGTATTATGGTAGATATTAGACACTTCCTATTATAAGGAATCAGGCTTATACAAGATAAATAGTTTAATTTTCAAGAACACATATTACATTTCCTCCTTAAGACACAATCTTGTTCTAAGGTGCTATTTTTAAGCCACTCATTTTTCTTGTTATGTGGATATTATATGCATTAGTAGTAGAATGACCATCTTGTGGATTAGATAATGGAATTGTGCAAAGCTCACCCATAAAAAATAGTTTAGACAAGTTGATGACATCTATTCTACATGTTCAAAGGAGGCTCATCCAATGTCCAATCTATTTTGCATACATCTCCTCCTAGGAAAAATGAATCGTGGGTGATGTGAATGTCACTTGTTTACCTACTATAAATACTATGAGTGTTTACATATTTCATTATGCAAATAATGCTTTGACATAATTCTTAAACAATTTTTTTATGGTTGTGAGATTTTTTCATTTTAATAGATGTTACACCTAGTCTAGTGATTGGAACAATGAACACCCATTGATTGTAAAAGTTTGTGATTGTTTACTACTCAATAAGACTCTCTTGTTTTAGGGCGCATGCCAAGTGTACCATAAGAAACTTAAGATCGTGTCACATTTTTGTTTTTTATTTCTCTTACAATATTATGAAAGGAAGATATAAATATATTTCGCTATGATAATATATGCTAACTAATGCTTAGCTTCTTGATATTATCAAAATTTGGTGGTTAAAAGGGATATTCCCTATTAGACATTTGTGTGATCCAATTAAATATGTATATGTATATGTATATGTATACACACATAATTCACAAGCTCCATCTTTGAAATCAAATTTTTTACCAAGGATTTCTAGACATCCATGTTATTTTTATTTCACTTCATAAGAGGGAGAGCTTTGGTTGAAGGGGGATTTTTATTTATAGCGAGATTGATAATATTAACAAGAAGTGTGAGGTTTTATGGCATCAGGACTCTCATGTAAAGTGATTATAATCATGTGGTTATTGAGGTTATTATTGGTTATTAGTGTTGCAATTAGATACAACACCTCTAAATACTAACTTTGCGATCTAGTGAATTCTTTATTGATCAAAAGGAAACAAGCATTTTTTAAGGAACTCTTCACAAAACCTTTGATTACATATTTATGCCTAGGACCATTACTTGTACTTTGTATCTTTTTATTAATATTTTAACTCACAAAAATCCTCTTTACATTCTATCACCCTAGATGAGATTCAATCAACTATAATTCTATAATGAAAAAGTAAGAGAATGAAGGTGTCTTTTTTTTCTAGTTGAATTTGATTTACCCCATTTTGGGATTTTACCAAGATACCTCCTCCTCATGGGAAAGAAAACTCATCTTATGGACAAAAGATAAAGATAATGAATATAGTTGTGTCATTCTTAAGAATTTTGAGGCATGTTTTCTAGATATATATTTGTCATATCTTTTAGTTCTTCATACAATATTATTGAAGAAATCAATCCTAACAAATTAATCTTTGAAAAGTAAGGAGATTTTGTAAAATCTTATCAAAATATTTACAATATTGCCTCTCCAATGCATTATTTAAAAACCCCTACAAATTTTTGATTAAACTTTAGATTATATGCACACTTTGACAAGTAAATGTTCTTCATGGTCTAAATATACTAACAACATTGCCTTTTTGTAATCAATGACAACAAGAGTATCCAAGTATGATTAATGACACTAGACTGTAACTATTATTTTTTTCTCAACACAATATTATAACTCTATAAAGTCATGTTTACATTGCTAGCAATAAAATGGGGAAACTTTGACTAGATTACTAAGCCCCAAGTAATTTCATTGTGTTGTATTTATACCCCAAAATCAGTATTATGAGAGGGATAAGGATCTCTCTCTCTCTCTCTCTTATATCTACATTTATTGATACTTCTATATATGTTACATTGTATCTTTATGTACACAATAATTTATTTGATGGGACATTTCATTTACATCTTACTACTATCCTAGAAGATGTATTGTTATCTACGACCTTCACAACCTCTTTGTGATAGTTTTCGGTAGGATTCTTGTCATTGTTCTTGCCCTAAATTGTACCTTTGCTAAAACACACACACACACACACACACACACACACACACACACACACACACACACACACACACACACACACACACACAC
>MU228403.1:5083548-5120262 GCA_018584345.1 Thuja plicata
ACGTGGAAACCCTGTTAAGGGAAAAACCACTTGGGACCAGTAACCCAAAATTTTCACTCTTCTGAAGTGAGCTCGGTGAAGAGCCAACCCTGTTAAAGGTTACAAACACACTGTTAGGTGTGACCTTATTAGAGGATTTAAAAGTTTAGTCTGTCACTTGATATCTAGCATCTCTATGCTACCTTCCTTGATCAAACACTCACTTGGCCTGTCAATAGGTATCTGGCATCTCATGCTATCTTCATGATCAAACTTTTTGATACTCCTTGGGATGTATTTTAATATAGAAAGGATCTTTAAATCCCGCTCGGTTAAGAGAATTTTTGATTCAATGGTTAAACTAAAACAATATGATATGTTCAAATACAACTTATACTTGCAAATTTTTAGATCTATTGTAATATCATAAAACTATTCTGATCAATATATCTTGGTTTATACCTTTGCTCCACTTTGATTCTACTCGATGATGCTGTGCTCTGTTGCTTGGTGTCCACAGAAAACTTTAGCTCTTTCCTCAACTTGATTGATCAGGACTATATGGAGTTTCTCTTCAGCATCCTCTTTTCATTCATTCACCCACCACAATACATAATGAATTGAGTTGTCTCTTTATAGGCATGATATCACCATTGTTAGGTTCTTGATTTTCTTGATCTTGGCATGATCCACAATTCTCGCCAATTAGATTTAAAGAAAAACTCCTGATTTGTCTCGTAGAGATCTTCATGCCAACTGTACAAAATAACTTTAAATCCATTACTTATCTCTGGATTTATCTTTTTGATGAAAACAAAGATAATTACCAGTTAAGTATATATTTAGCTCTGCCAGCTAGATATTTTGTCATTTCTGAACACAAGTTAATTTTGGTGTTTAACTCTTTGATAGCTTCAGTCAAAACTTCTATTCTCCTCGGGCTTCTCCGTCGGTTTACACTATGTTTTTGGACGTCAGTTTTCCTTGTGATTCTGCTCTTTGGTGTTCTTTCTTGGGCAACACTGTGACTTGACTTTCGATGATCTCTGTTCATCGGTGTTTGAAGTCACATTGTGAATACTTGTCTTTTATGCATTGCTGAAAGCATAATCTTTATCTCTTTGATTCTCTGAAGTCTTTAACACTTTGATTATAATGGATTAGATTATATCAAGTTGACATCAATGACAATACAATCCATTAACTGATTTAATGTCTTGCATTATCCTTCTGCATTTTGGTGATCAACTTAACATCTTCAAACATTCAATCAGTTACATGTCATAAATCTCTCCCTTTGGCATTGATGGCAACATACTACATTATCATACTATACTATTACTAATACAATATGAAATATAACAGTTTCATCAAGCTTTCCTATTGTAACTATTACAAATGTCTGGCTCTCGGTAAGCTCAAAAATAACTTTGATTTATTTCTTGCAGAGTGGTTGTCTTCAATCTTCAATCCCTTCATTGGATAGATGTATCATCTGATATCTTTGTTCTGATATGTGCTCTTCCTTGACTATTCCTCTTCTTGATATTATCTTTTTCCTTTGACAACAATCTTTCTCTTTTTATGAACTCTCTCCCTTTGTTACTTCTCTCCCTTAGATGTATATTTCATATGTAATCAATTTCTCTCCCTTAGAATATTGATCAACTCTTCCTTTTGATTCTCAGGAACTTCACTTCATGGATAATGATATAATCTTTTCTGACCAATGAGATAATATCTCCCTTTATCATCATCTCTCCCTTTGACAACAATGCCAAACAAAAATTATCTATATCATATTTTCCATTCCTTTACATAATATATTCCTTGAATTTCCCTATCCATCAGCATTACAATGTCACTGGTGTTCAGTGCATACTTGTACCTTTCTATGTACACATGTATCTGTTGATGTTCTTCTTGGATATGCATCAACATGAATGATCTTCAGATTTGATATAGGTTGATGCAACCTCCTAGTCAGCTTACTGACTGATAGACAAGGGTTGAACCCCTAGTCTCTGTTTCAAGTACTCAAATGTATCCTTTGGTAACAGCTTGGTGAATATATCAGCTAGTTGTTCCTTTGATTAAACATATTCTAGTGGCACTTCCTTTTCTTACACTTGTTCTCTAAGATAGTGATACTTGATAGCTATATGCTTTGTCTTAGCATGCATGACTGGATTTTTAGAGATGTTGATTGCACTTGTATTGTCACAATATATAATTACTGGTTCAAGAATCTTCATATGAATACCGTCCAATAATTGTTTGATCTATGCAATATTTGAGAAATTTACAGAAGCAACAACATATTCTTCTTCTGTAGTAGACTGAGAGATGCATCCTTGCTTCTTGTTGATCCATGTGACAAGTCTGTCACCCATGAAGAATGCTCCTCCAGTTGTGCTCTTTCGATCATCAATGTTTCTATCCCAATCATCATCTGTATAGACTTGTAGCTCAAATTTTCCTTCTCTTTTGTACCATAAGCCATAGTCCTCGGTGTTCTTCAGATATCTCAGAATTATCTTGTTAGCAGTCATATGTGACTCTTTGGGATTAGATGAGAATCTTGCAACTATTCCAACTGCATGTGCTATATCTGGTCTGGTGTGAACAACATACATTAGTTTTCCAATCATTGATCTATATAAGGTCTAATTTACCTCATTAGATTTGTCATCTTTGGTCAGCTTACATCCGGTAGCCATAAGTGTTCCAACTGGTTTGGAATCTTCCATCTTGAATATCTTTAGCACTTCCTTGATGTAGTTGGACTGAGTGATGTATATGCCTCCATCTTATTGAAGAATTTGTAGACCAAGAAATAATTTGATCTCTCTAAATATAGACATTTCAAATTCTTTTCTCATTTCATTAGCAAAGGATTTGCATAACATTTCATTTACCCCAAAAATGATATCATCAACGAAAATTTCAGCAATCAGAATATTACCATTGATATCTTCTTTTAAGTACAGATTGCTATTTTCACTTGTTCTAAATTTTTTTATGCTAATGAGATATGAGCGAAGTCTTTCATACCAGGCTCTTGGTGCTTGTTTCAATCCATACAAGGCTTTATGTAGTCTACATATCATGTTTCTCTTATCTAGATCAATAAACCCTTCTGGTTGTTCAATGTATACCTCTTCTTCCAGTATTCCATTTAGGAACGCGGATTTGACATCCATCTGAAAAACCTTGAATCCTTTATATGCAGCATAAGCAAGTAGGATTCTAACTCCTTCTAGTCTAGAAATGGGTGCAAAGGTTTCTCCATAATCAATTCCTTCTTCTTGTGTATATCCCTTGCATACTAACCTTGCTTTGTTTCTTGTGACTTCTCCATTCTCATTCAGCTTGTTTCTGAATATCCATTTGGTACCAATGACATTCTTGTCATCTGGTCTTGGTACTAGTGTCCATGTATTGTTCTTCTCAATTTTTTCTATTTCTTCATTCATTACACTGACCCATTCTTCATTCTCAAGTGCAGTGTTAACAGATTTAGGCTCAAAATCATGAAGTCCAGCCTTCTTGTCTCCTATGATTTGATTATGTGGATGATGTCTTTTGACATACTTGGAAAGCTTCGATTCAACTCTTTGTTCATCATTCTGATCATCTTCTTGACCTTCATTCTCATCTCCATTGTTTAGAACATCATCTTGAGGATCATCCTAATTTTTGGTAATTGCAGCCTGATGCTCGGTTACAATGTTTTGATGCTCAGGAGCGACACACTGTTGCTCAAGTAGAGTGTCAGGTTTTGTATAAACAAACCCGTTGTAGTCCTTTGGTTCTCTTCTGCTTTCCTTATCATTCTTTTCTACAAATTCATCTATTTTTACATTTGCACTTTCAATGATTTTGTTAGATGACTTGTTAAGACATTTATAAACCTTAATTTTGGTCGAGTACCCTAGAAAGATACCTTCTTCACTTTTGCAATCAAGTTTTCCATTTCTTTCATCCTTCAAAATATAACATTGACTACCAAAGATTCTGAAGTAACTTACATTGGGTGTATGGCCATACCAAAGCTCATAGGGTGTCTTCTTTGTGTCCTTCTTCAATTGTACTCCATTTAATGTGTAGACAACATTACTAACAACTTCCCTCAATCATCAATGTTCTTGCACAGTCAACAATTGATCCATTTCTCCTTTCAGCAATTCCATTTTGCTGTGGTGTTCTCAATGCAGAAGCCTATCTTTTAATTCCATGCTCATTGCAATAGTTAGTGAATTCTTCTTAAGCAAATTCCCCTCCTCTATCTGACCTTAAGCATTTCAATTTCTTTTCACTTTGTTTTTCTACCATTGCTTTATACCATTTAAACATATTAAATGCTTTAGATTTATCTTTTAAGAACATGACTGTCATCATTCTAGAATAATCATCAATAAAGAGAATGAAATACCTATCTCCATAGTAACTCTTCATCCTCATGGGTCCATATAGATATGTATGAATATGGACTATTTCTATAATTGCATTAGATGTATGGGCTTTACTCTTGAAACTAGACTTTGTCATCTTACCTTTTTGACAATTCTTGCACATGATATGCTCAGGCTTAGTCATATTCGGTATGCCTCTGACATTCCTCTTATTGCTTATGTTTATCATGTTGTCAAAGTTCACATGACACAACCTTTTGTTCCAAAACCATATGTGTTCATTTCTAGTCATTAAGAAAGTGGTGTTAGTGTCATCGAGATAGAAAAGGTTACCTTTTGTCTGCTCACCGGTACCAATCAACCTTCCTGATTCATTGAAGATCTTTGCCTCCTTATTTTCAAATGCTACTCTGTGACGTAAATTGTTTAGCTGTGAAACACTTAACATATTATAATTCATTCCTTTAACCCAGTAGGCATTTTCACATTTTATCAGGTTATTCAACATTATAGTCCCTTTACCTTCAACTAGACAAGGTGTATCATTTCCCATTCTCACTGAACCACCATTATAGTATTCAAAAGTCTCAAAATTTTGTTTATCACCGGTCATATGGTGAGTGCAACCACTATCTATGATCCAGACATCATTTTTACTAACTTTAGATATGAGTGCAGTTTCTACATACCTTTATTCATCTTCATCTGAATCATTCTTCATGGATACAAATATCATCTCAATGTCTTCTTCTGATTCGGTGTCGGTCATTAGCTCTGTTATCATCTAGGTAACAAGCTTTCTTCCCTTTGTCCTTGTAGTCTCAGGTATCTCTCTTATCTAATTTTTGGTTGCTCCGGTAATCTCTATTATCACCTTTATCAAACTTCTTCTCATACGATCTGTCATTTCCTTTGTCATCTTTTCTTGTGTTTGGACATCTTGCAGCAAAGTGTCCAACCTCTTTACAATTAAAACATACAAGTGGTAATTTACCTTTGTATATTCCTTTGCCTCTCTGCAATCTTCTGGCCATTAGTGCTTCAATCTCATCAAGTCCTTGATCCTCATTATCACTGTCACTATCATTTCTAACAGCATGTCTATGACTTGAATTGCTTATTTTCAATGAAGATTTGAATGCAGATTATATAGATGTTAAGACACTATTGTCAAAGTTATTCATCTCAAATGAAATCAGTCTACCAATTAGACTATCTAGAGTAACTATATTATTTGCAATTGCTCTCATTTCTTGAATAGCAAAAACTCTAATAGCATATACAGGCAGTAAGGTTCTTAAGATTTTACTTACCACTATCTCTTCTTCAAGTACACCTCCAAATCCTCGGATAGCATTGAATACCTCTTTGATTCTACAACTATATTGAGTGATGTTCTCTCCTTCTTTCATTCTTAGGTCATCAAACCTCCCTCTTAGGATTTCTACCTTGGCTCTTAGTACATTGACATCTCCTCCATGTACCAGCTTCAACTTATCCCATATTTGATTTGTAGAGGTGCAGGTTTTGACATCTTCCAACTCAACATCGGAGAGTGATGAGGTAAGTTCTATCATCATGAAATTATGCTCATGCTTTTCTCTTAATTGATCAAGAGTATGAGGTCCTGTAGGCAACGTATATTTATTATCAAGGCATTGAGTAACATCATTGCCAATACCTGATAGGTGGAGTCTTATTCTACTTTGTCATGATGCAAAGTTGTCTTTATTCAACTTGGGCACATCTCGTCTGTTCATCTTGTGATCTTTTGCTTGACCTGTTAAACTCCCTTTCTAAGCACACAAGCTCTGATACCAATTGTTAGTAATAACTGAGAGGGGGGGTGGGGGGGGGGGGTGTGGGGTGAATCAATGGCCTAAACAATATTCCAATAATCAACCCAAAAACTTAGTAACACAATATTAAGCCTCTAGTTATCTTTAGTCCTATAAGATGAATGCCTCCAAATAATTTTATCAAATTACTACTGCTTGGAATGCTTTGTAAAACCTTCTACTGTATGTTTACCAAATAGCAGTTTATTAATTTATCAAAAGATGGTAAATTATCTAGAGTATACCGATCAATCCAGTTAAGCTATGTGTAATGCAAAACACTAAAGTAATGAATCATAAACACATTGACACATGGATTTTTAACATGGAAACCCTATTAAGGGAAAAACCACTTGGGACCGGTAACCCAAAATTTTCACTCTTTTGAAGTGAGATCGGTGAAGAGCCAACCCTGTTAAAGGTTACAAACACACTGTTAGGTTTGACCTTGTTAGAGGACTTAAAAGTTTAGTCTGTCACTTGATATCTAGAATCTCTATGCTACCTTCCTTGATCAAACACTCACTTGGCCTGTCAATAGGTATCTGGCATCTCATGCTATCTTCATGATCAAACTTTTTGATACTCCTTGGATTGTATCTCAATATAGAAAGGATCTTTAAATACCTCTTGGTTAAGAGACTTTATGAATCAATGGTTAAATGAAACAGTATGATATGTTCACATACAACTTATACTTGTAGATTTTCAGATCTATTGTAATCTCATAAAACTATTATGTTTCTCGGTGTCCGCAAAAAACTTTAGCTCTTTCCTCATCTCGATTGATCAGGATTGTATGAAGTTTCTCTTCAACATCCTATTTTCGTTCATTCACTCACCACAATTCACAATGCATTGAGTTGTCTCTTTATAGACATGATATCACCATTGTTAGGTTCTTGATTTTCTTGATCTTGGTGTGATCCACAATTCTCGCCAATTAGATTGAAAGAAAAACTCTCGATTTGTCTTGTAGAGATCTTCATGCCAATTGTACAAAATAGCTTTAAATCCATTACTTATCTCTGGCTTTATCTTGTTGTTGAAAATAAAGATAACTACCATTTAAGTATATATTTAGCTCTTCCAGCTAGATATTTTGTCATTTATGAACTCAAGTTAATTTTGGTTTTTAACTCTTTGATAGCTTCGGTCAACACTTCTATTCTCCTCGAGCTTCTTCATTGATTTACACTATGTTTCTGGCCATCAGGTTTCCTTGTGATTCTTCTTGTCGGTAACGCTCGTCAGTGTTCTTGCTTGGGCAACATTGTGACTTGACTTTCGGTGATCTCTATTCGTCGGTGTCCACTGACCGTCGGTGTTTGAAGTCACATTATGAATGCTTGTCTTTTATACATTACTGAAAGCATAATCTTTATCTCTTTTATTCTTTGTAGTCTTTGACACTTTGATTATAACCGATTAGATTATATCAAGTTGACATCAATGACAATACAATCCATTAACTGATTTAATGTCTTGCATTATCCTTCTGCATTTCGGTGATCAACTTAACATCTTCAAACATTTAATCAGTTACATGTCATCACTTATAAGTGTCATCACATGTGCTTGTCTTTGGGGACTATCACATTATTATTTTGCACTAAAAAATGAGATAAGGTTCTATTTGGGAGATTTAATCCATTGGATTCAAATCCTCTACATATAAATACATATTATGGGATGCTAAATATAGTCACATTATATGCATTGTGATTTCACCTTCTTCTTGAAAACTCACATCAAGTTTCATTAACTATTTTGGACCCTCTATTTTCTCTATCAAATCTTTCTTGTGATGACATATTTCCAATCACATTGGTTCACATCTCAAATGAAATATCTATTTATCTATGGTAAAATGTTCTTGAATCTTATATCTTATTCACATTAATTCACATCTCAAATCAAGAGCCATTCATTATATTTAGTGTTCCCAAATATTTTATGATACTTGGTCCCATGGAATAATTCTAATCATAATCAAGCATCAACATAATGGTAACAAGTATTTTTTAGATTCACTCATTCATCCTTATCTCCTTTGGAGGAAAATTTATCTTGTTGGATTCCTCCTCCTTTTGGGCAGAACATATTATACATGGTAACTGTTAGAGAAAAAGAGCACATGAACATTTGATAATTTCATTATAAGGTGTGGGAATTATTTTATACAGGGTGAGAAAATAGTTGAATAGAGTTATGTTGTAACAATAATGATAGTTTCATATCAATAGTATTACATCACCATACCCCTTAATAAATTTATCCTAAAAAAATCAAAGTCACCTTTCCCTAAGGACCCCCCTTAAGGCTTATATAACAAAATATGCTAATTAAATAGTTCATGGATACATGTTTTGAGAAAATCTTGTCTTGAAGAAGCAAATATTGAACCAAGTAGAGCTTCATAAAGTTGTCTCTTCACCCTTGGAAAGGTGAAGCTTTGAGTTGTGTTCTTAAGCTTCCAGTCCCCAACTCTTGATTCATAGAGTGTAGAATTATTTAACAATGACCCCTAAGAGATACAATAGATCTCTATCAGTTTTATAATGACTTAAAAAGGGTATATTCTTTATCATATAATCTAAATCTTGTTGAACAACAATCCATATTGATCTTAACACCAAGTCCCAAACTTGTCTCCAAAATGAATACTCACAACAAATGCATTCTTAAAAAATTATTAGCATTTAAAAAAGAAAATCGAAATAGAAAGCATAAACCAAAAAAATTTCTCATGCAGGACATGGTCTCAAAGTGAGAAGCTGAGTTGAGATGATAGAAATTCCTCCATCCTCCAATGTCATCATCCTCCAAATGTGAAGGTTAAAAGTAAAATCTTATGATTTAGGGGAGAATAAAAATAAAATCAACATATATTTCATAATTTGATGTATCCTCATCCTCAACACAAGCCACATTTTTCCCATTATATTGTTCTTTCAATTTTCCCTTAAGAACATCACTATGTCTAGCTCTACAAGCCCATGCCCAATCACTATTTTTCTTACAATAGAAACATGCATGGTCTCTTTTATTTTTATCTGACCATTTGTTATTGATCTATGAATATAGTACTTTATATAATTAAAGATCTTCTTCTCTATCTCTTTCGTCTTCTTTTCCTTTGATAGAAGGCTTGAAATCGTATCTTCTAGAGTTTTTGAAATGATTTGATTGAGTGTAAAAATAACATTATTATATTTTGAATGTAGGTTGTTCAATAGGATGGTATTAACATCATCATCATCATCATCATCATCATCATCATCATCATTGACTAGATCCTTAAACTCTTCTAGCTACCTATTGAGAGATCTCAAATTGCTTATATGGTTCAATAATGTGATTCCTTCTTACATTTTGAACCTAAACAATTGAAGCTTCAAAGAAAACTTTGCATTAACTAATTTTTCTCTAAACAATTTGTTCAGATTATCCCAAAGATCCTCAGATGAGTCATCTAAATCTATATGACAAAGTTTAATTTTGAAAGAACAAAACCAATAAAAGCCTTGGATTTATCATCTATACTAATCCAATCCAATTTACCTGCATTTGTAGTTGGTTTTTATTTTCCACTCACTATATCATCCTAGAATTGCATCACTATGCAATTCATCATTTAATTAGGCCTCATTTTAGCATGCATGAGCTCCTACATTAATTTTTGATACTCTAGCCCCAATTATGATTTCCATTCTGGCATCCCCTCCTTAATTAGGATTCATGGTTCAAATTTTGAGGCATATTAGTGGGACCAGGCCAACCTAGTTAGCTTGTTCCTGGGACTAGGCTGACCTATTTGAACTATTCCCCTATGTTTTCCCCAAATTTTGGATCATATAATGCTCTTGATGGTTGAGTGGGAAATTCAAAATCCTACTATCTTTCTTCGAGTTTTGAGCTCCAAAATATTTGTGAGGGGTATATAACAACCTACCTCTCCTCATTTTGGGATCATAGAAGATAATAACATAACCACATGTTGAATTTAGGCACACACTTACAATATTGGCATCTCAAGCATTCTAAGGCAGATTTTCAAGCATCCAATGTATTTCCAAGGCAATATTCTCTATTATAGAAAGCTTCTCTCCCTAATTGAAGGCCAAGTAGAGGAAACCACAATCAAGGAAGAAGATCATGAAACAATAATCTATTCATAAGTATTCAAGCATTCAATTCATTATCCTTATCTATATCAAGCATTGTGGCAAACTACAAAATCATTGTGCAAGGTGTATCTTTCATAATTTCCTTTGAAGTTTTGTGTGGAGTTAAGCTCTTATATCGACACTTGTGATCACATTCAAAGAAACATTGCATCATCTAGCCTCTGCTTTTTGTAAGCATGATTTCCTTTCAAGCATATTTTAATTGAATTTGAAGATTTTAGGAAAACCCCTTTCTACACAATATTTCTTCTCTTTTATGTGTGCAGGAATAGGTGGTTCTAGTTTCAAAAAATGATTTATACATATTAAGAGCTTGGCTACACTTTGTAACTAAAACCATCATAAAGTGTAGTGAATGATCTGACCTAGTTAGCCTTGTCACGGGACTATGTCGACCAAGTCATCCTAGTCCCTCTGATTTTGCTTCAAATTTGGACTGGAGGTGAGTTACAGTCTCTAGTTATCAGATCTAGTCCTAAAATTGGTCTGTTGGTTCTCAGTCATCATGTGCATATAGAGAACCATATTTTATTCCTTTCTAGCCCTAGTTCTTGTATTTCTCAATAAAATTCACACAATCAACCCTCGATTCTATTAGAGTAATAAGATATTTCACTTATTAATTAAATCATTTGATTTAATTATTAAGTCACTTATTATCTCTTGTTTACTTAAGCTAAACTTTAGGCATGTAATAATTAATTCTTTTATTAATTATTATCATCCAGCCTAGGTTATTCCATTTTAGGGTTTTGATCACCTTTATAAGGTTTGATCTCATTGAATTTTATTATTCCTCCTCTGAATGAATATTTCATATTTTGGAATATTCTTTGTTGTGTCTTCATTCTTTTCTTTTGTGACAAGTTTTTGCTACAGTGGATCTTGGTGATAGAATTATAGGAATTCTAACATGGTATCAGAGTCTTGTTGTTGCAGCCCATTCTTGAGTTTTTGAAGAATTTTTGGAGCTCTGAAGGTTTCAAGTTTATAGAGGTTTCATGTGTGGATCTGGGGGAGCTATTTTTTGGAGCACTTTGGGCACAAACCGACCTCACAGTTGCATCTAGAAGGCCCAAAAACCCCTATTTTCATATAAGACACGCCCAATTTGGACTCAGTTGCATTCTGAGGCAAAACAAATTGCTTGTACGACCCCTTTTCTTAGCACATATACTGAGGCGAGTATTTTTTTTGAAAAAAAAATCAAAAACAAAAAAGGAGATGCAATTTTTGTTTTTCAAATTTTACAAAACTAAAAAATAAATAAAACACCCATTTTTATGGGGTTTTATAACAATTTTTTTGGTGGGGGTTCGTACGCCACCCACCTTCCCGTAGGCAGGTGGTCGGGCCCCCCTGCACGATAGTTGTACACAGGCCAAGGCCGCACATGCCCTAAGGTTGCTCAGGTCCAAGGCCATGTGCAGGCCCCAAGGCCTCAGACCCATCGCCACATGATTTTTTTAGTATTAAAAAAAAATCACCACCTCAAGTTTTTATTAATATTTAAAAAAAAAATAAAAAATATTTTCTTGGTACCTTCGTTGACGTCATCGCTCCATTAGCCTGCTTCATCAACTCTGCAAACTCTGGTCAAAATTTTGGCAGTCCTTTCATATTTAGCGGCATCACCAGATTTAGTGGAGCTCTGTCAGATTTAGTACAAATTTCTTGGGACTCTTCTTGTTTTGGAGTAATATTTGGTTTTTGGCTTGTAACTTGAGCAAACAAAGGTCTTTTTTTGCAAACGAGATATCGTCAGAAAGCTGGTTCCAAGCCCGATCTGATTTTTTAGGTTTGGTTTTATGATTTTTTCATTTTATAGGGTTTTTTCTAGTCAAAGTCAGGCTTCATTTTTGTACTCTGGGAGCCATATCTTGCTCATCTGGGCTTCATTTTCAGACTTTCACACATCGTTGGAAAGTTGGTTCTGTGCTCTTTCTTTTGGCATGGGTCTCATTTCCTGAATATGCTCCAGGTACATTTTATTCAGTTTTTTTTTTCTTTTGCAATCTGGTGGATATCTTGGATGTTTCAGGTCCTGGGATCATTTTCCTTGCATGGGATGACTCCTTTTTAGTTGTTAATTATGTTCCTGCAACTTTATGTCATTCCCAAGCATTTTAGACATCTATTTTAGTAGCATTTATTTTTTGCAAACACACTAAGATAAAGTGTCATATGTTCCATGCATGGGATCTTGCACACTTTGTGCTTGTTTGTACTCACACTACATTATAAAGTGCCATGGGGGGTGTGTGTGTATTTTGTGGTTTCTGCAAGCTGCAACACAACACTTCAATAAGTCATTACACTAGTGCAAAACATAGAATAAGCCATAGAATTAAACACTAAAACTGACTTATTGCTTCCTATCTAAGAGGAGTGTGAAGAATGCTATAATTGCCCTCAGATTATGCATTAATCAGTGACATATACAACTTAGAATGAAATATTCAATTGAAAATAGCCTAAATGCTCAAGAAATAGTTCATTTTAGTTCTAGGATTGAGGATTACAAAAATTCAATTAAGATTTACTCTAAAATGCATTAATATTTCTAAGAATGCTAGCAACATAAGTTTACTTCTCAAATTAGGGGCCCACTGAGCTTAAAATTCATTCTATTTATAGAATAATTAGGTGAATGAGAGGTTGAGATTGAAAGGGGAAGAGAGGTGGAGATTGAATCTTTAGTGATCCATGTGAGGTGATCCAAGTGATTTCACTCCCATTGGTTAGGGAATTGACTTTTCCTTTTGTAAATATCTAGCTTGTGAGAACTGAAGCCTTCAATCCAATAGTCCTGACTTAGTCAAGGAGCTATCATGCCTTTAGCTTGTTTGATAACGAAGTCTTTTTAATCCTGTTTCGAGCAAGAATTTGATTGATTTAAGGTTTATCATTCCCCCTCGGGAATGAAATTAAAGGAAAAGAATAAATCCCTCTATAGAATGATGTATCACTTGAATTGATCAATTGAGTCGAGAAAGAATGAATTTAAAAGAAGTGGAGAAACGAAGGTGTGTTTAGAGAAAACATAATTTTACCAAGTTAATCATGTTAAAAAGTGAGTTTTGAGTTTGATAAAATGATGTCTGACCAATATTTTGGATGAATCATGTGCAATTTGATGATATAGAACTCGAAAAACTGATTGCGTAAAGGTTGCGAATAATTTTTGGAACATATGGAGCAATTCTGCATTTTTGGTAACTGTCGTAAAAATGTTACTGCACCATGTAGAACAATGTTGACACGTTTGATTTCATTCCCAATTGATCAGAAAGAGAAAAAAATGAGTTTCAGTTGTCTGGGAGGAGTTCCGGAGCTCCTAAATAGCTCAAAAAGTTAAATATATAGGTCCAAATTCATTTTTTACCCACTCATTTTCACTTTCATCCTTAGTAATTCAGAGAGCTCTATAGAGATGATGGTGGTCCCCATGGAGAAGCATCATTTCAAGCTTGGTCATCAACATTAGCATCCAGATGACTACCCAACACTAGTAAGTGCTTCAAAAACCTAGCTTTTGAAGTTTTTGATTTTCAAATTTATGCATTTTTGTTCAAGTTATAGGTATTTTAATTCTGCATCATTTTTGACATCCCGCATCACTTCCTGTAAATCCCACGTCGCTTCCTATTTTTCCCTGAATTCCTGGGTCGCATCCTGCGAATTCAGGATCACACCCTATTTTTGGTTTTGTATCGCATGCTATAGTAGTTTTTATGTTTTTCAAGTTTTTCACACCTGGTTGAAACAGGGTCGTACACGGCATCTCGCATCGCAGCCTGCCAAAATAGGATTGCTTCTTAGATGCCCCATCGCATCTCGTGAAAGGGATCGCACACTGTAAAAATAGGGTCATTTCTAGTTTTCACCTTAATTAGGTTCCCAGTTTGACTATTTTTCTACTGCTGACTATCAAAACACTTAGCTGATAGGTTTTCTGCTTAATTGGCTTAGATAAAATACTGATTGTGAACATTTTCTATAGCAACTATTTGTTTCACAGGCTCCATTTGAGGTTGTTTCCTTTCACAGACCATATCCTAGTTGTGTTCTTGCTTTGTCACTATCTTTGACTACTGATGAGCTAGAGTTAGTTGCCCGTGTTGGGTTATTGTCTTTGAGGGATTCACCCGATATCAGGGTAAATCAAGGGTTGTTGACTTCTCTGGCTGAGAGGTGGCACTCAGAGCACAACACCTTCCACCTACCTACTGGTGAGATGACCATGACACCAGAGGACTTGTGGAAAATTCTAAGAGTTCTTGTTATTGGTCGAGAGGTGCAGTTCGATTCTACCTCTACTTCATCAATTGCTACAACACGATAATTCTTTGATGATGACACAATTACTCGTCGGTACCTATCATGGGATTATATGTGCGATCATTACGATCCACTTCTAGTATACTTGGCTGGATTGATCGGAGGCGTCCTTATGCCTGACTGAGGATAACACAGATTTATGGTTAGTTGGGTCGACATGCTAGAGAAGATGATGGTTTCCAGACACAGATTTTCCTGGGGTAGTTGCATACTCGCACACATGTACAGAGAGTTGCATGAGATTGTATATCATTATTCATGGAGAATGACTGTAGGTATTCTTATTCTTCAAATCTGGGCCTGGGAGCATATCCCCGTTACATGATCAATTTTTGATAGGAATCAAATAGTAGAGAAACCTTATGTATATATGTACTCGGGTTGGATACAATAGCCCCATCTAGGCAAGGTTGAGTATTGGCACCATCTTTTAGATGATATGACTGCTGTAGTGTGGCGACCATACCTTGATTGTGAGGAGTGGTTATCAGATAGGCATCATATGCCTTATTTTTTTTAGAGCAGGTACCTAATTGATAGGACCAGATATATCATTGAGAGATTCTTAGTGACACATGTGTTGAGGCAGTACGGCCGGATGCAAGACATGTACCAGGATACATCTTTATATGCATGGATCTGAGATGAGACACCACTGTGGGGTCCTCAGTTTGGTTATGAGACTACACAAAGAGCTATTCAAGACATGGTTGTAGTACCTTGGGATCTGCTATTAGATGTAGCAGATGTAGGCTATTCAGATGGTTTACATGCTCATATGTTACAGTATATGTTTCCTTGATTCACAGTGCCTGATGAGGCTATTCCACGTATTGAGGATCCACAAGATTGTGATCCTAGTAATGATCATCCTATCCAAGGGTGAGGAGGAGCTTAGAGAGAGGATTTGTAGGGAGATATGGAGGCATGGATGGTGGGAGACATGGGAGATATGCTAGGCACCCTCCTCTTGATAGGGGACAGGTTCCAGATGATCAGGATGATGCTGATGATAGAGGTGGAGGTGCGGTGGGTGGTGGAGAGAGTGCCAGTGGCAATGAGAGGTGGAATTTCTTTAGATTTGTTTCTCCCCAGTGGGATACAAGTCCACTCTTGACTAGAGATCAGCAGAGACAGAGGCAACGTCAGTAGGATGCTTTGCCAGATAGGACACAGGACATGTCTTTTGGATGAGATATAGGTAGAGACTCTTCATGCAGAGATGCAGATGCGTTGTCTCAGTGTGAGCATGAGTGAGAGAATATCAAAGCATGAATTATGACTTTAAAGGCCCTACTTGCTGATAGGGACACACAACTTGAGCGGCTTAGAGCAGAGAGGGACAGGTAGGGTGATATCCTCAGGGCAAAGAGAGAAACACAGGCTCAGATAGCTATCCATCAGGGACAAAGAGAAGCTTAATATTTTGGTTTATATCATGTTGCGGTTCCAGAGGGACAGAGAGCACTATCTTTTTCATGCCTGGATTAGTAGTCTGAGGGGGCCATACCTCCACTAGCTCCATTTGTTCCACCACCTCCTCCTCCTCCAGATCAGGGAGAGGGTGGTAGCCAGACCTGATACTACATGCTGTTATATTTTTGAGAGCATATTGTATATATGGATCCTTTTGAGATCATTCTTTTGTACGATGACCTTTATACATGTATATTTGATTCACTGGATACTCTGATACTCTTTTGTAGACAGTTCCATGTTTTTGATCTGATTCCATATCTGATATATCTGAGACAGTTGATCTTGAGTTATGATATGTTCATGGGTTCTCATGCTTTGATAAATGTTTAGATGTAATGCACATGTGAATATATTTATCTTGGTCTCTTGATGAGTTAGATTAGATATGTGATGACCTCATTTATGCTCATTTGATTTATTACTGATACAAATTTGTTTCAAATGATACTAAGTGAATATGAAAA
This sequence comes from Thuja plicata, assembly GCA_018584345.1. Lineage (NCBI taxonomy): Eukaryota > Viridiplantae > Streptophyta > Pinopsida > Cupressales > Cupressaceae > Thuja > Thuja plicata. The sequence goes on from MU228403.1 coordinate 5,100,255, forward strand.
TGAATGTTTTTAAGATTTTTTTTATGCAAATAAATGTATGGATGCACTTAGGATGTAGAAATAAATGTAATGCTTGAATGGTTTGTTTTTATCTTTCTAATTTCTCATTTATGAATGCCAAATGTATGTTATGGATATGCAACGACATTATTATCAGTGAGATTGATGTATGTAATTAACTTGGATTTCGGATGAATCAAGAATTTATTTTAAGCTCAAGTCCTTTTTATGCTATTCTTTTTAAAATGAATCACGCAATCTTTAAATGCATCTATATGCAGACTTGTAGGACTATCACTAATTTGTATACATTGTAGCATTTTATCATCATTGGGCATTTTTTTAACGGACATCACCTGATAGTACAACTGTCACTAATACCCACTGGTATCATGAAAGTATGAATACTATGTGTATTGGATGCAATGTCAGAAATAAACTTAGGCATCAAGGCATAGAAGCTAGGATGACAAGTTAGTTATCTCCTTTTAATGTTTAGAATCAGGTTATGTTCAAGTGTAATATAAAATATGTGACCAGTAATGACCTTGAAAATTCATATCCTTGGGTACATCATGGAGTGTACACCTTAGTGAGAATCTGATTTAGAAAACTGACAAGGAAATTGTTTCAACCTCACCGTAGTTTACACATAATAAGGATCGAGATATATGCGGCTATCCACTCATGGTGGCAGCCCTTACCATAAACATCCAAGTTAGGTGAAATTTATAGGATCATTTGGAAAAATCACCATACACAGAAAACCAAGAAAATGTTATGCCCCCTATCCTTGCGACTCTTTGTCTTTGAATAGACGTCATTGAGTTACTCGAAAGACATAACAATCACCAATTGAGAATCAATCAAAGAAAATTTATAACCGCTTAGATTCCCCTAGTATGAAACATCATGGGAACATTAAAGATTCATAATCAAACCGAGATCAAACTATGTGTTTTTAAATAGTATCGAGAAATACTGTAGATTCATTTGTCAAGCGGAATAGATATTCATCAATCAAAATTTGAAAATTTAAGCAATATGTTTTCATGTCTGAGTTTATGTGAGATTAACTTTGTCAACAATTGTAATCCAATGTAGTGTTTAGAAACATTGGTTGATTAAAGTGTTGAGAAAAACTAAGACATTTTTTAATAAAGTGTTGAGAAACACTAAGTCATTTTAAGTTCATGATTTATTGAGAAACACTAAAGTGATGTCTATTACAGGTAGGTGGTGTTAAAGAAACACCTTTGTTTGTGATAGTGACGTTTAAGTGCAAGTATTGATAAAGATTGTTTTGAGAGGTAAACCATCCTAAACAAGACGCTTAGGACAACCTAGCAGATGCGAATTGGCCATGCTAGCAAAGATGCCCCCAGTACAAAATGACTATTCCTAAGACGGAAATGTAGACAAATCCCAAGCAAGGATAGGACATTTGTAAGGAATCAGAGTCACCAAATAATGTAGGTGAAAGTATGAAGGTTTAGTGTCTTTAGTGCATTGATAGATAGAGCACAGAGTTCGAGTGACACCTGTTTTCCAGGTTTTCACCACTCGGCAAAGCTTTTATTTTTGCTACCGAGACGCCTATTTGCCAGGTTTTCATCAAGGCACTTTTTTTTTTCTCTTTTTCAATTTTTTTTCAATTTTTAATTTTTTAATTTTTTTGTAGTATCAAGACGCATGTTTTCCAGGTTTTCACCAAGGATACCTTTTTTCCTAGACTTTTTCCATTGTTTTTGGATTTCTTCAGGATCAATTTTCTGATTTTTTGGTATTTTTTGAGATTTTCACTACATAGGCTCTGTTAGCCAGACATCAAGCGTAGAAATGCTTCAAATGTAGAGTATTAATGGGATTAGGAAGAAAATATCCCTCAGGTGTAGCTAACTGATAAGCTCCAGTCCAAAAATTTGCAGTAATGACATAAGGTCCTAGCCAGTTTGGTTCAAACTTTCCTTTCTGTTCCGGTTTGGCTGGTTCTTAGGATTCTCTTTCAGAACGAGATCCCCCACTTGAAAGTTTCATGGTTTGACCTTTTTATTGTACCCTTTTGATGTGTTTTTTTGGTACACTTTTAGATGCTCAAATGCTTGTTGCATGTGCTCATCAAGTAAGTCTAAAGAATTTACCCCATCAATGCAGTATTGTTCATCAGTAACAAGGCCTTGTAAAGATACCCACAAATATGGGATTTCAACCTCAATAGGAAATACTACCTCAGTACCATAGACTAGGGCAAATGGTGCGGCTCTAGTTGGTGTTCTAATGCTTGTTCTGTAGGTCCAAAGTGACAGATTTAATTGTAAATTCTAGTCTCTGCCAGAATTACACACAGTTCTGTGTAGGATTCTGAGAATGTTTTTGTTAGATGCCTCAGCTTGTCCATTAACTTGAGGGTAATAGATTGAGGAACAATGCTGAGTAATGTGAAACTGAGTACATAGGTTTTCAATGTCTTGGTTTTTAAATTGGCCCCCATTGTCTGTTATAATGAAGAGGGTATCCCATACCTACAAAAAATGTAGTTCAAGATAAACATAGCCACCTATTTGCCAATGGCTTTGATCAGTGACATGACTTTGACCCACTTAGTGAAATACTCAGTGGCCATAATGATGTGTTTTTGTCCACTTAAAGAATTAGGATATATTTGTCCAACCAAATCAAAGGCCCATTGCTGAAATGACCAATGTGTTATGAATGGTATGCATTCTCTAGCAGGAGCATGGATGATATTTCCATGTGTTTGGCATTTATGACATGTCTTTGAAAATAAAATAGCATCTCTTTTCCATCATGGGCCAGTAATAGCCTACTCTTAGCAGTTTCTTAGCTAGTGAAAATCCATTTGAGTGTGATCCACATACACCTTCGTGGACTTCTTTCAATGCGCGATCTGAATCTTCGTGTTCTAAACACCTAAGAAGTGTACCATCGAGGCCTCATCTATATAATTTATTAGTAATGAGGACATAACATGACGATATCCTAATTAAGGCTCATTTTTCATTCCTTGATAAACCATTGGGTAAAGTTTGGTTAGTTAGATAGGAAATGAGTTTGATGTACCGGGATTGGTCTTGGGCGTTCAAAGGACAAATTATTTGGTACTCAGGGGTATCAAAATCTGGGTAGGATAGTTCTTCCAGTAAGAAGTCATAGCAGAACTGATGTTCTTATAGTTGTAACATGGATGCCAGTGTAGCCATAGCATCTGCAACTTTATTTTCCAGTCTTGGTATTTGCTAGAATGCGATGAAGACAAAGTACTTCTTCAGGTCATCAACCAATTATTTATAAGGCATCAAATTTTCATCTTTGGTCTGATAGTCTCCATTTACTTGATTAATAATAAGCTAAGAGTCACCATACACATGTAACTCTATGATCTTCCATTCCATAGCCGATTTAAGACCATTCACTAATGCTTCATATTTAGAAATGTTATTGGTGTATGGAAACATTAATTTGTATGCCTTGGGAATCTTGTAGCCTTAAGGAGTAATGAAGACAATTCCTGCTCTAGAACCTTGTTGCGTGAAAGAACCATCAAAGTACATCTTCCACGGATGTTCAGTTAGATGCATTATTGTTTCATCAGGAAATTCAATTATAAGAGGTGCATCATCTTGCAATGGCGAATCAGCTAATTGATCCACGAGGACTTGTCCTTTAATATCCATTCTATCCACGTACTCAATATCAAATTCACTCACAATCAGGACCCACTTTGCTAGTCTTCCTGTTAATGTTGTATTGCTTAAGAGGTATTTCAAAGGATCTATCTTTGTGATGAGCTTTACTGTATGTGATAACATATAATGTCTCAATTTCTGTGATGCAAAGACAATTGCTAAGCAAGCTTTTTCAATTATGCTATAGTTGAGTTCATAAGATACTAGTGTTCTGCTGATATAGTAGATTGCTCTTTCCTTTTTAGTTTCATCTCCTTATGCTAGCAATACTCCTAGTGATGTAGCCATAGCTGAAATGTATAGGAGTAATGGCTTTCCATGAATGGGTACCATGAGAATAGGAGTATCCAAGCAATCTTTTAATTTATTTGAAGTTATTTTCACAATGTTCATCCCATTTGAAGGTGACACCTTTATGTAGCAATTTAGTAAAAGGTTGTGCTATGTCTGCAAGTTGTGACATAAATCTCCTGATTGATTGGAGTCTTCCTTGTAATGTCCTCATTTGAATAATGTTGCATGGAGGAGTCATTTCTAGTATAGCTTTAAATTTTTTAGGGTCCACCTCAATTCCTTTTGCTAATATAATAAACCCTAGTAACTTTCCTGATTGAATTCCAAAGGCACATTTCTTTGGATTAAGCTTGAGTTGAAATTGCTCCATGCAATCTAATATCTTCCACAAGTCTTCAATATGAGTAGTCCTTTCTTTTGATTTAGCTAAGGTATCATCCATGTAATCCTCCATTTTTTTATGCATCATATCATGGAATATGGTAGTCATAGATCTTTGGTATGTAGCACCTGCATTCTTTAATCCAAATGACATAACATTTCAACAAAAAATTCCCCATGCGCAGGTAAATGTGGTCTTCTCTTGGTCTTCAGGAGCAATTTTAATTTGGTTATAGCCTGATAAACCATCCTTTAATAAGTACATTTGATAGCCTGCTATTAGATATATGATCATATCAATGTTTGGTAGTGGAAAATCATCTTTAGGACATGCTTTGTTCAAGTCTCTAAAGTATGTACAGATCCTGATAGATTTATCTATTTTAGATACTGGTACCACATTATAAATCCATCCTACGTAAGTGATGACTCTTATGAATCCATCTTTCAGTAATTTTTCTAGCTCTGCATTCACTAGTAATGCAACATGAGGATGCATGTTTCTGAGTTTCTGTTTCATGGGTTTGATCCCAGGAGCTATAGATAAATGGTGCATTATTAATTTAGGATCTAGTCCATGCATATCTATGTAAGACCATGCAAATTTGATCTTTTTCTATTTTAGGAACTCAGTGAATTGTATCTTCTCCTCTTTTGTTAAGGATTGTGCTAGGTGAACAAATAGAGGAACTTCAACAGTTCCCAAGTTAACTAATTGTGTTGGTTCTACCAAAACTGAAGATCTTTCTTGAAAGTGCTTAGGGAGGATATCAAGAATCCTATCTTTTGGTGCCTCTGGGAGGTTTTCACCATTAGATATGTCTTTTATTTTTACTTTTTTAGAATCTGACACTGCCACAACATGGTTTTCACCACCAGTTATTTTTTTTTTTTTTAAATTGTGACTGAGAAACTTGACATCCCCCTCTGACATGTTCATTCTTGTTGCATTGGTGGAAGAAGGATAAGGCTCACAAGCATTTAGGTAAAAAGCCAAAGTGTAGTCATTAGGGAAGTTCATGATAGGATTAGGATCTGAATTCATCCAATCAATTAGGTAAGGGTTTATCAAGGATATGGAATCAGAGTTTGGTATGGACAACATCATGTCAGTGTCAAGACTATTAAATGACAAGACATGTTATGTTAGGTCAACTTCTATAGCATTTAGATCATCAAGAGTTAAACCATCATTAATAGGGTCACTGTTAGTAATATGTGGACCTAACTCTAGCGACTCATAAGTTGAGATTTCTTCTTCTTCTCTCAGAAAAATGGGACTCATTGCTTGTAGTCTCATAATGTCCTCTAGACCTAGTAAGACACCAATTTCTTCATCAACAATTCTAGGTAATGGTATCTCATCTGATTCAGGAACAACATTAGTGTTAGGGGAAGTGTTAGAAATTTGTCCTCTTTGAAATATTGGTGCTAATTTATGAATCACATCTATTTCAATGTCCATGGTAGCATCAGATAGGACATCCCATTCATAATCATGTGAGTCTGTTATTTCATCATCTGATCTGTTTGGAAACTCAACAATAGTTACCTGATGTACTCTATTTGCCACTTGTAGATCAAAGTGTGGTAAATATAGAACATGTGAAATTGTGGCCAACTGCCCCAATTTAAGATGTAAATCTTGTTTTTGGGGTATTTCTTCAGTCATTGTTTCTATCAATGGCATTTCTGGAGTGTCTTCTGTTGTTTCCTCTACTTCTTGAATAGTAGCTTGTGTCAATAAAGGAACATGAGTTCCTTGTGGTGTTTTAAAGATAGGTACATATCTTTCTCCTTGATATTCAGGATACTCTGTACCAATATTTAATAATATCTCATAGGTCCATTGTTCTAGTTTTGTTTCTTCTTGTTCATCACTTCCTTCATCAAAGATTGGACCATCTCTTGAAGTAGGGTTTTCAGATTTATTATTGAAACCTAGGCTTGTTTTATCTTTGGTATCTCTGAATTCCATGTGTATAGGTTCAACAAGGTCTTTTCCTTTATATCCCATTTGTTTGAGAAGGTCATATCCTTTGCCATACTTTTCTGGGGATATTTCAACATGTTTTACCTCATTTTCTTTTAGTTCTCCCTTATAAAGCCAAGCCAAGACTATTTTTTCATCTTTTTCATCCTCTTGGGAGGTAAATGCTTTAACCATACCAGTTGCTTTGTGAATTTCTAGTTCTTTAGATGTATTAGGTGTGAAATATGAGGAAGGTTTTCCATAAGATCTTGGAGACACTGGAAGTTCTGTCAATGATGGGGTCATCTCTAGTTTGTATTCTCCCATACTAATTTCTTCAAGTTTTAAGGCCTTTCCAAAGCTTCTCATAACCATATCTTTAGTATTTTCAAGCACAGTCTCTTTTGGAACTTCTTTGTTATGAGGGACCATACTATTTGCTTTCACATTGTTGCAAGTATAACTGGCATCTGCAGGAATTGTTACTTCCACCCCATTATGTGGGAATTTGATACATTGGTCATAAGTAGATGGTACTGCTTGCATTTCATGGATCCAAGGTCTCCCTAATAGTATGTTGTAAGCCAAGGGTAGATCTAGAACTTGACATATCAAATTTATTTCAACTGGTCCTATTCTGATTGGTAGAACAATGAGACCTTTAGAGGATCTTTCTTCTTCATCGTATGCTTTGATAGTGATCTTACTTCTTGAATCAAAGGTTTGTTCTAAAAGTCCCAAATTCCTAATTATATTGAGAGTACAAATGTTCAACCCTGTGTCTCCATCTATCAATACACGTTTGACATGATATTTCTGAATTAGGACTTCAATGTGTAGAGGTTGGTTATGCGGTTGTGTCAATGATTTTTCATCTTCTTCTGAAAAAAGAGAGATAGTGTGGTGCTGAGATATGATTTACCATTGCTTGGAATTTGTCTACTTCAATGTCTTTTGGCACATTTGTAAAATGTAGGGCTTGTTAAAGAACTTCCCTATGCACTGAGGAGATTTTAAGTAACTCAACGATATAAATTTGAGCAGAGGTTTGTTGCAATTGATCCACCAAGTTATAGTTTTCTGTTGGAATGGTAGCTATTTGTCTTGTTTTAGTTGGTTTGGGAATAGTGACAATAGGTACCTTGGAAGATGTTGCTAGTTTTGATGAGGAAATAGGTCCTTTGATTGTGACTTGTGCTTGACTTTGAGTCATTGCATTCAATTGTGTAGACGTGTCTTTAACAACTTTGATAGTGATCACATTGATTGATTCATATTTAATGTCCAACATGTTGATCACATTATCATTATTGGAGTAGGTGTAGTTCACTTCATTTCCTTTTCCTTTTGATGCTTCCCCTTTCTCATAATTAGGGAATGGTTTGTTGAACGCCGCGTGGTCTTCATTAGTGGTGTGTCCCTCCACTTTGATTTTACCTCCTTCAATAAGGTATTGTATAACATGTTTAAGATTCACACAATTATTGGTCTTATGTCCCTTATTCTTGTGAAAGACAAAATAGGAGTTATCATCCCACCATTTTGGTTTGACTTCTAGTTCCCATGGTTTTGAATCGAGAATCGTAAGAACTTTGTTGTCCAAGAGTGTCTTCAAAACAGTCTCAAGAGGTTCACCCAAAGGAGTAAATGTTCATTGAGGTTTGGAAGTCCATGGTCTACTCTTGTTGGTGTCATTGTTTTCTTTAGGTATTGTGGTTGTTACCTTGGCTTCTTTGTTTTCTTGCATGCTATTTGTTAGATTAAACACTTCTGGTTTAGGATTAGCATTAGATGCATCTACCACTCCATTGTTAACAACATTCTTGGTTTGTTTCCACCACTTAGGCTTGTTGTTGTAGTTGGTAGATTTGTTATCAATTTGAAGGGTGATTTCTCCTTTATTAACCATGACCTCTTCAATACAGATGGCATTCTTGATCATCCTATCAAAGCTAGGTGAATCTTGCATTTGCAAATCATAGTTTAATTCATGTATCAAGTTGTTTATGAAGATTTCCATATTTTTTGATTCGGTAATAGCTCTTGAATACCTTGCAAAGATTTTTCTCCACCTTTGTAAAAAGTGTGTAAAGGATTCACTGGTTCTTTGTTTTGTGTTACACAAGTCCATCATGGTTACATCATGTTGTATATTGTAGGAGTAATGTTGGACAAAGTGTTGTATCAACTCCTCAAAAGATTTCACCTTGGGTGTGAGTTTGGAGAATCACTCGATAGCATTTCCGCCTAGACTTCCTGGAAATAACCTCATTAGGTATGTTGGTTAGTGCATGTACTCAATGCTTAGAGCACAAAACTCTCTCACATGGTCATGTGGATCAGTCTCTCCCTTATACTTGTTGTATTTAGGCCTTTCCATGTTGGGAGGAAATGGAATCATGTTAATACTCTTGTCAAAAGGGAATGGACAAATGGAGTCCAAAAAGTATTTTGTTTTTGGTTTAACCTTCTCTTGTTTGAGTGTTGCAAGTTCAGCTTGCATCAAGGTTAACTATTTGGTGAAAATAGAGATAGGGGTTGGTATCTATTTTTCCTTTAGTCTTTAAACATCATAATCTTTAGGTAGCTTCACTCCAATGGATGCTAGATGGAGAAAGTATTTCTCTTTGTCTTCACCAATTATCTTTTCCAATGTTCTTTGGAATTTCCTACTTTGTTTGAGTCTATTGTAATCTTCTTCGGGTACGTCTCCATCATTATCTGAGTCAAACAAAGGGTGAGTGATGTGAATTTATTCCTTACTACTAGTGTCTTCTTGTCTTCAGTTCAGGTCATTGTTGTACTCCTCAAAGGCTGTAGCACATTCATTCCTAGGAGCTTTCATTGTGGGTGTGGGTGAATCTGTGTCAAATAGAGGATTGCAAGATGTTTCTCCTTTTTGAAAATTTAGCAATCTAGAAGGTACTTTTGATTCGTTAGCAAGATACTTGTTACATTTTGTGTTAACCATGAATATGTATCTCAACTATGTCCAAAGTTTCCCAAAATGTCAAGATGAAGTCTCAAATCGTCCAAGTAAGTGTGTCCAAGTTGTAAGGATTATTTGTTGTTTGGTGGAAGTAAATGAATGCAACGTCAAAGGGTTAGAATGCCCTGATAATGAGTTGGGAATCAAGTTGTTTTTGAGAGTGAATAGAACCATGTTTTGAGACAAATTGTAAGAGCCCAAAAGGATATGCAAGGTAGACTTTGATTTTTTTTGAAAACAAAAACAGAGAGACCAGGAAAAACAACAGGGTCAGACTAAGGAGCCAAAAGGGTACCCAAATAACCTGATTTTCTCTGAGAAAAAATTATGCAAATGCCCTCTGTTCTAGATGTGACACTTTGCAGGCAAGCTAGAAAATACTAGATGCAAGCTTCTGCTAAGCCAAATGTGAGCCTCGGTATACTGGATGCGATCTTTCTCCCTACATGCGATACAACAATGACCAGATGTGAGCTAGCATACTGAATGCGACCTTGCACAACTGGATGCGAGTTAGGATAGACTAAAAGCGAGCCTCTGATGTTCTGTCAAGTTTTGTCTATTTTGTCTTGAAATTCGTTCAATTTTGTATGACAGTAGGTTGTTTTTGAGTCTTTCTAGTGAGTGAAAAATACACTATGTAGTCAGAGGAGTGAATTTGTTGCTTGTTTGAATAATTTATATTTTTAGTGAGATTTCAAACACATCAAGCATTTTTGCATTGTTAAAGGTGAACAAACACATCCTTACTCCCTATTTTCTAAGTAGAGGATAAAAATATTTGCTTGTTGACTCAGGTACACACTCAAATGCTAATCAGAATATGGCCATCACCAAAAAGGCAATGGCTCCAGTCATGATGCCATATTAGCTAACTCCAAACACAAGTGAGGGCACCAAATGATGAGTATCTTGGGGCAATTACTTTTTGCCTTGCACAAAGATTATCACCCTTTCGGTGATGAATCAGGTAGTTTGACTACAAATTTGTTGTTTATGATGGGGCAATCTATTCAAAACCATCCCCCATAGAATTGCACAAGGAAAAATTGGGGCGTATAGCCCTAGGAGTACTCAAATATGTGTCATCTCACAAGAAAGATTCAAGCGGCTCCACTCTACACATACCCAAGCATGTTCAAGGAATGATGTCGAAATTCCAAAAACAAAACTAGATCCATCTTGCGAGGCTTTGGCCTACAAGGAAGCAATTATTTATAGTGAGTTGGAAGGGTTGGCGTAAAATCTATCTTCACTTGGGTCGTTCCCAATGGATTTTTTTCCTCAACCGACAGGCCCTCTAATGTTTAATAAGCATACAAAGGATTGGCGAGATTAGGATTTCAAGATTTCTGATTCTTCGAAAGAAGAAGAGCATACTCTCCTAGTCCATGCCATTTTCTCCCAAAACACTTCAATCACTTTTTCATTCCCTCAAATGACTTCACTCATAACTCAATTCCCCATATCGAGTTTTTGATTCCCCCACTTGGAAGGAAGAGAAAATCCTCTAGTGAGACTGAAAAGTAAGCTTAAGTTTGATTTATGTATTCCTAAGTTAATGAAAACACAAGTACTTGAAAGCAAAGTTTGTTTGTTCTTTGACCACAATATTTATTGCTTTGCTTGTTCAATTACAAATCCCAAATTTAGAAAATGAAGTTCATTTTCCACAAAATTTAGGTGACTTGTGTTGTTCAATTACTTGTCCAAAGGGAAATTTAAATGATGAATCTTGTTCAATTAGTCCCACAAAGTTTAATGATTTACCTTGTTCAATTACTTTGCCCAAAATGAATTAAATAATGAGTTTGTTTGCTTTGTTCATTTACTCCAAATTCCTCTCAAGTTTTAAATCAACTTTTGATTTTTTGATTTTCCTTGAAGGAAAAGAGCATACTCATCTGATTGATTTAACAAATGATTAGAAAATATGTTTTAATTTTGAAAGCTTTGAAGAACTAAGAACAAGTTAATCTATAAAAAATTTGCAAATCTCAAGTCAACAATCCCTTTTCCATCCTTTTTGAGAAAAAGGGTATAAACAACAATTTGCAAACAAGTATTAGGCTGTTTGAACAAAAGAGAGAGAAAACATCAAGGGTTAATTGTTAGATCTATCAATTTTCAAATGCAAAAACCAGATGCGATCCTATTTTCTCTAATTGTGATTGCCTTTACTCAATGTGACTGCATTTCCCAAATGTGATCCAGGATCTACTAGATGCGATGTTTTACGAGATGCGATTCAAAGTTCCCCAGATGCGAGCTCCAAAATTGGGGATGCAAGCCTATTTCCTAAAAATGATCCCATTTACCAAAAATGAGCCTTGCTCACAAAATGCAACTCTGTACCTACAAACAGAGAAGAGAAACTAGCTCAAAATGAAGAGTAAATGATGTAAAATCCAGGATTCTGCCCCACGGTGGGTGCCAGAAATGTGTGTGTAATTTGTGGTTCCTGCAAGCTACAACACAACACTTCAATAAGTCATTACATTAGTGCAAAAAATAGAATAAGCCATAGAATTAAACACTAAAAATGACTTATTTCTTCCTATCTAAGAGGAGTGCGAAGAATTCTATAATTTCCCTTAGATTATACATTAATCAGTGACATATACAACCTAGAATGGAAGATTCAATTGAAAACAGCCTAAATACTCAAGAAATAGTTCATTTTAGTTCTAGAATTGAAGATTATAACAATGCAATTAATATTTACTCTAAAATGCATTAATATTTCTAAGAATGCTAGTAGCATAAGTTTACTTCTCAAATTAGGGGCCCATTGAGCTTAAAATTCATTCTATTTATAGAAGAATTAGGTGAATGAGAGGTTGAGATTGAAAGGGGAAGAGAGGTGGAGATTGAATCTTTGGTGATCCATGTGAGGTGATCCAAGTGATTTCACTCCCATTGGTTAGGGAATTGAATTTTCCTTTTGTAAATGAGAATGTAATTTGAGGATTTATTTAATTCCTTTAGCCACGTTTTGATTGAATTGAATTGTTTTTTATTTAATTCAATTGTTTTGATTTAATTAATTTAATTGGCTAAGGCAATTAATTTGATTTAGTGATTAAATAGCTTAGGAGATTAAATTTGATTTAATGAATTATGCCAATAAATTGAAGAATTATCTTGACATAATTAGGGGTATGATCACACTTAGGGAAAATAGGGTCTATGGTCAGAGCAAACCAAATTAAGGTGGTTACAGGGGGTTGATCTACCTTTGTCAAGTAGGTATTCCTTCCACAATATTAGCCTCATTATTTATGTCATGAGAGTGATCCTTCCACGACACCATCCTTTATATGTGTTTGTACTTTCTTCTGCACTTTCTATGTTCCTGGTTCTTCGACATACAATTGTTCTTGGTAGTCTGGTTGAGTGCACCTGTCATGCCTCTCCCCGCTCAGCATTATGAGGGGGTATCTTTGTTGGTTCTAATGCTTCCTTGGTATGATGGAGTGAGCTATGTATTCAGTATTTGTTCCTATGTACTAGGCGGATGCAGTGGCTAGGTACCTATGCATTTCGGTGAGATGGATCATTTACCATATGGACACTCTCTCATTCCTATTTTGGAGGCATCCTTCCATCCTTGATTGATCAACTCTTTAGCCTTTGGTGTTTTTTGCCATCTATATCTTCAGGTTTGATGTTTGCCTTTGTTTTCTATCCTGATTTGACTAGTGTCATTTGAGGGCACCCATGTAGATTATAATATTCTGTACTTGATCATGTTCTATTACAGTGGAGGTTCTAGTAGTTATTCTTCGACAATGTTTGCAGCTTAATGCTTTAGTGGTGTTCTTCATGTTAATCCTTTGTTCCTATTTTTGGGGACATTCTCTAGTTTGGAGGCTTCTCCAATCCTTCACTAGGCTTCATCTCTTTTCGGAGGGGGGTTTTTCCCACTGGGTTTTCTCCCTTTCTCCTCTTTACAAATATTTTTTTACTTGGGTACTTGATCAAGCCATGTTGTCGGGACCCATTTCCTGCTTTCAGTAGTTGTTTCTAGGTTTTAGCTACTCCCTAAGTTTATCTTAAGGTGGAGGGGTGTTAGAGTAATAAGATATTTCACTTATTAGTTAAATCATTTGATTTTAATTATTAAGTCACTTATTATCTCTAGTTTACTTAAGCTAAAATTTAGGCATGTAATAATTAATTCTTTTATTATTTATTATTGAATGCTGTTGGAGATTTGTTTCTGTGCAGTTGATTGATTGTATGTTTGTCATTGATGACAACATATAATATACAGTAGTGATTCTGTATGTACTTATTAGAATGATGATATCAAGCCTTGCGTGGATATATTCAGGTTGTAGACATGTTTAGTATGTTATGTTCATACATGCAGATCCAGATATGATGTTTCAGTTAAGTTGTGTAATTATGTTAATGGCAGTTACAGTTCTGGAAGAGTATCTGTTCAGAGCTGACATATTTAATGTGTTTCTTGAGTTGCACCTATCTTCAGGATATGCGTATGTATATTCATGATTATTTATGAGTTAACTATGTTTGGTTAAACGCGCCTATCATGTAACATCAGGATCGTGCTATTTGAGATGATTTGGTGAAGCCGACTTAGTGAAGCATCGCATCTGTTCAGTTTGTGTTGCACAGACTTAATATTGTTTGCACGCTTAGTTAAGCTGACAAAGATGTTGTTGAAGTGTTTCCAAGAGCCGACATGTCCCTCTACTTTAAAGAAGATACTTATAGCAGTTCGTTTGTAAACACAAAGTGTGAATGATAAGCAAAGAGACAAAAAAAGTACAGAGCATAATATCAGAGTTGTTTCATTCATCAAGGATCTATGTGAATAAGCAATTGAAGATTATAATACATTGGAACTGATCAAGATAGAAGGTCTACTATACAGTTCATCATAAGATATAGTGTATATTTATTCTACAGAAGGTTGTAGCCTTCACCATTGAAGCAATGAGATTTTGGACAGTGAGTCCTCACCCCTAATAGGGTTATTTGTAAAAGACTCCTAACAGGGTCAGACCCTTAACCAGGTCACTATACTTATTTCTTTGTAAAGAATAACTCCTAACAGGGTTGCAAGATCTTCTAACAGGGATTACTATAAACAAGTATAGTTCATTGTGGGTGCTAATTCCCACCGGGGTTTTTACCATTTGGTTTCCCCGTAATCAAATTGTGTGTTGTGTACTATGTTATCTGAATGAGCATTTACTTTATTGTATTCTAAAATTAATAAGTGAAAATAATTAATGTTACTGAAAACTGATTCACCCCCCCTCTCAGTTATCCTTTGGGACTATTCTAACAAATGCAACCTAGGTTATTAGCTTTTAGGGTTTTGATCACCTTTATAAGGTTTGATCTCACTGTGTTTTATTATTCCCTCTCTGAATGAATATTTAATATTTTAGAACATTCTTTGTTTTGTCTCCATTCTTTGCTTTTGTGACAGGTTTTTGCTACAGTGGATCTTGGTGATAGAATTCTAGGAATTCTAACACATTCTAGGGAAGGATCATTGCACTCATTCATTGCTTAAAGCCTTCTTGAGCCTAGTGAGTCATCTTCCTTCCAATTCAATATAGGAGATAGGCCTAAGTTCACTAGTTTTCCTATTTGAACTAGTGAACCCTATTTCTTATGTTACACTCGCTATTTCCCATGAATTCTCATTCATTAGTTGCATTTGGGTTTTAACTCTCCATGTATGAAATTTAAAACTAGAATATTTTCTAATGAAACCTCTATCTTAGTCAATACAATCCTTGTCACTCACCTTATTCTTGACCACAAAATACTTGAAAAATAAATATAATAACTAATATACCATAATTAATCAAGCATAACCTCCTTAATCAAGCAAAACCTGATTCTTTGCAACAAACATAGTAGATAATCCTATTATTCTCTTATCCTCCTCTACTGTATCACTTCTACATAAAGCCCACAAACATTAACATCAACAATGGAGGTACATTCTTATGTAGTAATCATCATCAATACTTAATAATGTTCAAACATGTATAATTGGGCCATGTCACACTAGAAATAAGATTTTAGTTAGTCGTCATTGGAAAGTTGAACATAATTCCTAATTATTTAACTTCTCAATCTAAGACAATATTAGATATAATTTCTCATGTCTTCCCCACTAGTTTGTACCTTGCATGCTTCAATTTTTTTTTCCTTCTATTGTTCTATCACGTACTTTAGATATAACTAGTATTGGCTTTCATTCAATCAAATACAATAGTTTCTTCCACTAGAATTGTACTCTTTTATTTTATTTTATTTTATTTTATTTTACATTAACATAAATTTCCTTTCTACAATTTATTTCTTTTATTTTCTTTGAGAAAAGAATCAATAAAAGAGTTAATAACAAGACCAATCCATGAAATTTAGGCATCTTTAAAAAATGGTATACCTTACCTATGTGCACAGTGCTCCATGACACACAAATTTCTCAATGTTATCTCCACTCTTTGATATATCTATCAGGATTCAACTGCATAGTTTTTGAGTCAAACTCATTAACCTAAATTTGAAACATGGTTCAATGAGTTTGACTCAAAAACTATACAGTTAAATCCTAATAGCAGTATCACAATTTGACTTGTTGTAGAAAACTTTTACTCATTTCTTCATTTTGTTGAATTCACACTACTAAATAAATTGTTTACCACCACTTGTATGACCTAGAAGGAAGTTTATGTTCTCATTGGATCCCATCACATAAATATTGACAACCAAACCATTTGTACTTATTGATCAACAAATATATATTGTGAATAATGTGCAGTCCATTGTTGGTCCATCTTTGATTCAAATGTAACAAACATTGGGTTTCTTTGATTCAAACACTCTAATACTACATGTCAAAGAAAGAGATTATATGAATATTTGATGGTTTTATTATAAGGTATGGGCATTGATAGGAAACTTGCATTCAACCAAATGACAATTTCCACATAACCCATTATACATCTGAAGAAAATAAGCACTTTAAAATCCACATGCAAGAGAATAGACAACATACCCACAAAATTGTGACACAAGATATATCCTGGGAAACCCTCATGAGGGAAAAAAAACCCAGTCTCCAAAAACATCCATCACCATGTATTATTCAGAAAAAATACCATTACAATAAAACCATGAAAGCCTTAAAATCCCTAGACAAAAACAAGAAATCCATGTGAACAAGCATGAATCCACACATCCCATGTCATGCTTCCAACCTTCACAAATGCTACCTTTTCCTAACCTGTCTAACTGTCCAACAGTCTAACCACAACAACTACCCTTATGGTTGCTTTTATAGAAATAAGCTCCCACAAAACCACCAAGTGGTATTACATAAACCATGTGCTACAAAACCATGTGCTACCTAACCCCATTGATCCACATCCAATATTGGGTACTTTATTAACTTTATTTCCCCAATATTAAATAATTACATTAAATAATATCAGAATGTTACAATACAAATCTCAAAGAATATTATATGGGAATCTCTACATGTTGCACATCCATCTAGGTGCCATATTTACATAATAAAATAAAATTATATAATAATAAACATTATAATGCAAGGTGTACAACACTATTTTCTCAACAATCTCCCACTTGTTGTATACATTTCATAAGGGTCAATACGTAGCCACATAAATGAGCAAGGGAATAATCTCTCCTATCACATACACCATCATGAACCTAAGTACACCATGTGCTCCATCTAGGTACCCACAATACAATCAAAGTATCAACCATCTCATACATAAATGAACCCACCTCCTATTATGCCACAACCAACAAACATACATAGAAGCCATCCAAAGAGAAATTCACTCAGCCTATCACATAAGAATCATAAAATCTGGTACCAACTGATATCCCAAGCACAAAAGCTCAGTCCAAAAGAAATCACGTGTATCAGTAGTTGTCAAATCTATAGCTGAAATAGTACACACAACAAGTTCTAACCCATCCAACTATCCATACCTCTGAGGTATACCAAGTGAATCCCAAATCAACATATCCAACCTGTAACCTGCATCCACAAACCTCAAATGCAATACCTGCCACATACACACCAAGAAGCTCCCAATGCAAAGGTAATGTCAAATCTGAAATCAATCTACTCACAACATCTTGAATAGAAGTGAATCCATGTAGTATCAAGGACATCCACAATAATATGCAACATATAAACCAATATCCTGCAATTATAACTCTTAGAACAAGTCTCTAACACTCTCCCAAGTTCTCCACAACCATCGAAGGAAAGAGATAAAGGAATAACCATGCCATCTTACATGACACACATGGACACAAACTAGTGATCACAAGCTCCAACCAAACTCAAATCCAATGTAAGTGAAACCGAACATCCAGGAAGATAACCAAGATCAAAGAGAAACTATGCAAATCATAATCTATATCATGTCCTTCCACACACACCTCTAAATGTCAACTATGCCAAGTATGATCTCCTCCATAAAATCCCATACAAGAAGCCACAACAACACCCAAACTATAACATATAACCAATCACAGATGTAAGCCTCTCACAAGAAGATCAAACTCATAACCATTCCCAATAAAACCATCTCCTAAACTCAACCATGATGATATCATAATAAAAATATATGCACAAGGAGATAACCAGTACCGAAAATATCTCTCAAATGAACCCTCCAGAACTAATTCACACCATAGCTCAAGATCCATATCCATGAAAGATAAGCATAAATATAATGCACCTGAGAAGAAACAATGGGCTATACCTCTCAAGTAGTAAACCTCTGAGTAGACCAAGAGTGGGAAATGAGAATGCTCATCAAGATATCCAAGTCTCCAACCAAGATTAATCTAAGAACACTCTCCTCTCAATTCCATATCAGGTGAATGCTCCTTGGTATTCCTGCTGAAACCATCAACCATCCCAACACATACATCTCTAATCCAAGAGAAATCAACATCACCTTTGTCTCTAAGTATCCATGAGTACCTGTAACCAATCAACCCATGCCAACTCCAAATGCAACATAGCAATATCATGAAGTATCCAACAAATGATCAATGTACTCAATACCAAGAAACTAAACCAAGATCAATGTCACTAATCCAACCTAGGAATCATGATCATAAACATGACAACCATGATCTAAACCATCTCAAATAAAGAGATAACATGCTCCATATGAACATAACATGTCAAAAATCTAAACATGTATCAAGAGTATACCATGACATAATAATGAAACCATCCTAAAACCAAGGATAACATGTCAAATGAAAGCATAAACCACACCTTTAACAAAGAACCCCATGAGTCCTCAAGATGTAACCATCTCCACATAGCATGAATATAACCACCACCTACAAGTGCACCTACAAATGTCAAAGATGCTTTTGCAGCAACAAGATCTAAGTCACCCTCTAACATTTGCAAACACTCAATACATATCACTGCCAATAACTCCCACTCAACCATGGTACTGAGTCACCCATGACATCATGATATCCATCTCCTACACCAAGAAGATACAAAATAAACTAGGAACCAATCCTACACCACCACATCATCACTGTCACAAGCTCCCACTGAACCGTGTATCCAATCTATCCATGAAATCATGATAAAACCATCCTCTAACCATGAGAATCAACCAAGGCATCAAACCATCAAAGAAATCAAAACATGCATCATGAGCTCCCCAAAAGAAACCAAAAATAACCGTGATCCTCAACCAAGAAGATATGCTTCCATAACCAAATTAGGAATCCAAACAAATAATCATCAATCAAAATACCTGCCAGCATAACATAGTTAACCACAATCCTCCACCACGACTATACCTGGCAACAATATCTCATCTTCTCTACATGAAAATAAATTAGAAAATCATGTGACAAAACTATGCCACCAATCTAAATATGTATCCATAATGAAAGATCAATGGGCATAGACAACCCATATGCAAACCATAAATGCAACCCGTAAGTATAGACTGCTTACATAATTGCACAACCTGAAGACCCAATAGTGCACCATACATATCCAAACCACATACTGATAACAATGTCAATTTGAGACCAATCTTAAATATAAGCTGAGTATACAATGACATAATAATCCAAATCTCCAAAATAAACCATGTTATAAACTCACAATGTCACCATAGTCAATATAATCCATAAATAGTTTAGATCAAAATATCATCAAATAGACCATGCCAAACCTGGACCAAATCTGAACCAAATCGTAGAGTTCTCCAAGAGCTTTCCATCGACTATTCGAAGTCCAAAATTTGACTCCGTATGCCCAAGTTATGCTCGTTTGAAAAAAAGATCAGCCTCCAAGGCCACAAATGCAATAATAGGATTTCCACAAAAATATGTCAATATGCCCAAAAAATCATTTTTTCATATTCCTTACTGGATCTAACCCGATCCCAAATTACTAGCATATAAAAAATAACAGGCAGCAACATTTAATCCTTTTATAAATCCAAAGTTTTTATTTAAAAAAAACTTTATAAAAAAAATTGTTGGAATTTTTTATTTTAAACATCAAAGTTTTTTATTAAAAAAAACTTTAAAAAAAGTTTTAAACTCCCGAAGGGGTGATGGTGGGGAGGGGGG
>MU228403.1:5144912-5210676 GCA_018584345.1 Thuja plicata
AGATAACTCCAATCAGATCACATGGGTTACTCCACCCATCTCTCCAGTCCACATGGGTAACTTCACCCACCTCTTCAGTTCAAAAAGGTAACTCATAATTAGCTCTTCAGTTAACCAAAATCTATCTTCTCTTCACCAAATAAAGAGGTGGAGTTTACTGAGGACCTCTTCTGTTCCTTTTGATCTCAACCGTTCATCTCCCTATCTCTGGGATTGATCTCAACTATTAATTTCATCACCAATTCCTATATAATAAACCCTTCATAAGCATTTGAAGGATCCATGATTTCAAGCTCTCGTGCACCATTACTCCATCAGTTTGGTTCTAGCATTCAAGCCATCTTGCGATCACACACACACATTTCAATTATCAAATTCTCGACGCTTCTCAAGTCATAGATGCTGCCCCGCCAATACTGAGCATCAAGAACAACATTCCAGAAGGAGTAGAGAGAGACAATAGAAGCTTCAAGCATCATGGGGTTTGCATTTATTTGTCTTCCTTTCTCTTTCTTGTACATTTTATTGCTCACATTTCTAGTTATTCGTTTAGTAGTCATTGTATACTTGATTTGCATTCATTTGTGAAACCTTTGCTACTAACCCTTGCCTTTGGAAAGCTTTGGGAATCAGAAAAGAGAGGCATACACATCTCTACCATGCCAATATAGTTCCAATGAAGTACACCAGATCTCTACCACAATTGCATATTCCACTCATACCTCTTCGCATACACGATCCTCTTTCTTTGCATCCACCCATATGATCCACAAAGGGATAATACATCATTACATTTATAGAATTCATCAACATATTTTGTCAAGGTCGACCAAGAACCTAAATTATAAATATTTAATCAAATATAATACAATCATCAATGCGATCCAAAACATGTCAGCAAAGACATAGTAATGATCCAAATCTTCATCCTCGAACACATTCTAGCTCCATAAATCATGCCTTGATCCATCACAACATTCTACACCATTAGGTCGACCAAGGCCAATAAGAACATCAACACACCACAAGAAAATTACCAAATTCGATCACATAACTCAACACAATCCAACAATATGAATAGAACACAATCTAGAAAAATCAACAAGCAACATGTAATTACATAATAGCCACCAAAATAACTCTGACTCATAATTCATCATTATCTCTACACTGTTCAACATGAACATCAATCAACAACCTTTGTCACTCAAGAAAAATAGCTTTCCAGCATCCAAATCATGAACCATTCGAGTTGAGGACACAAATATATGTCCCATACTCACCACCAGGTTAGCAACTAGAAATATTTCATAACCAAACCACACTGATTCAAACATTGAAACATTATCTCTTCCTGAACATCCAAAATACCAATCTCTGATCAATCATCCACAACTCACTCAAATCACCATGGGAACCTTTGTAAATTGACATAAATCAACTACAAACATCCCAGAAACAATCTGTACAATCACAGGAAGTGACCTTCAATATAATATCCATACCAAACCAATCTTCTTTCTGAACTTACCGGGAACACTGTCACAAATAGTAGAAATATGTTTACATCAATGACAAAACATTAATGTCAGTGCAATTATGCATGATAGTCCAACAATCTCACACTTTTTTTTTTCACATGGCTATCTCTCCTCCTTTTACATCAATGACAAAGACACGTATATGCACTAAGTCATAAAATCCAAAAACATCATAACAACATACTTCACAAGACTAACTACTCCCCCTGAGTAGAAACCACCAAAATATCAATCCACATCAACGATAAGCTCTATAAGAACACTGAACTAATGCACATCAATGCATCTCTATCTCTGATCACGAGGGGCAATCACCCCAAGCTTACGTCGAAGATACTCAAAAGTATCCTTTGGTAAGGTCTTCATGAAAATATCTACAATTTTCTCTTTGATATACACATATTCCAATTTGGCTTCCTTTTCACTAACCTTATCTCTCAAGAAATGATACTTGATAGATATATGCTTTGTCTTCGAGTGTAACACAAGATTCTTTGAAATATTGAAGCACTTGAATTATCACAATAGATAGCAATAGGCTCATCAATACTCACTCTGATATCTTTCAACATTTTCTTCATCCATATCACTTGTGTATAATTAACAACAACAAAAACATACCTAGTCTTAGTAGTAGATTGTGATATATAATTTTTATTTTTACTTGACCATGAAACTAACCTCTTTCCTAAGAAAAAATGCTCCTCCAAGTGTACTCTTTATGTCATCCACATTACCTTGCCAATCCACATCAGTAAAAGCACTCAATATAAAATCATTATACTTACCATACCAAAAACCTTAGTCAACTATTCCTTTGAAGTATCTAAAAAATTATTTTTACAACCACAATACGAGAATATTTCAAATCTCCTTGAAATCTATCAAAAATGCAAACTAAATTCATAATATCAAGTCTGGTTTATGTCAAGTACTACAATCCACTGATCATAGATCTGTATCTTGTTTGATATTCCTTAGGAGAATCATCATCCTTAGTCAATTTGCAGCTGGTAACCATAGGAGTACAAACTGGTTTTGAATCTTCCATACCAAACTTCTTCAAAAATTCTTTCACATACTTGGACTGAGATATGAAAATACCTTTTTCTGATTGTGTAATTTTCAAAGCAAGAAAGAATTTCATCTCAATAATCATAGACATCTCAAATTCATTTTGCATCTCGTTAGCAAATTCTTTACTCAACTTGTCATTACCATAAAAAATGATATCATCCACAAAGACTTCAACAATCAAAATATTATCATGATCAATTTTGAAGTACAAGTTACTATCAGTAGTACCTTTATTGAATACAAGCTTTAAAAAATACTTATCCAATATTTCATACTATACTCTAGGGGCTTGTTTCAATATATACAATGTTTTCTTCAATTAACAAACCATGTCACTATGATTAGTCAAAGGAAATCCACCAGGTTGCTCAACATAAACTTCCTCTTCCAACTCTCCATTCATAATTACAGATTTAACATCTATCTGATACACCTTGAAATCTCTATAAGTAGCATATGCAAGAAACATTCTAACAAATTCAATTATAGCAACAAGAGAAAATGTCTCCTCGAAATCAATACCTTTCGTCTGTGAATAACCTTTACAAAAAAGTATGCCCTTTTTTTGAACCACTTCATCATCTTCATTCAATTTATTTCTGAATACCCATTTAGTACCAATCACATTCTTGTCCTTAGGTATGGGAACTAGGATCCATGTTTTGTTGTTTTCAATCTGTTCCAATTGTTCTTCCATAGCTTTGATCCAACTTTCATGTTTACATGCTTCATCAACATCCTTAGGTTCAATCTTAGAAATCAAATAAATTTCATCTCTATTTCAAGAAAATCTTCCTCTAGTATGAACACCTTGATTCATATCACCAATAATCTGATTCTTAGAATGATTTAACCTTACGTACCTCGGAGTCTTTGTATTTGCATTTGTAGTTAAATTTTGTGTTTCTTCCTCATTTGTAACTTCTTCATCTTGATCTACTGAACTATTTTAATTCTGATACTGATTTTGTGCCTGTATTTCCTGATTTCCTTCCTCACCATCTGATTCATATTTGAAAGATCTAGCTTGATTCTGATAGATTTCATCCATTTTAATATTATTAATTTCAATTATCTTCCTCAACCTATTATTGTAGCACACGTATTCTTTTCTCTTTGTAGAATAACCAAGAAAGATACTTTCATCACATCTAGGATCAAATTTCCCTAAATCTTCATCTTTTTTGATGTAAAATTTTCTTCCAAAGATTTTAAAACATTTCAATGTAGGGACATGACCATACCATAGCTCATCAAGGGTCTTACCAATGCCTTGCTTGGTTTAAACTCGGTTCAATGTGTAAACTACAGTGCTAACCGCTTCTCTCTAATAGACTTGTGATACAGTTCCCTCAATCATCATTGTCCTTGCAGTGTCGAGGATAGTTCTATTTATTCTATCTGCAATACCATTCTATTGTGGGGTCCACAGAGCAGACATTTTCCCTTTTATCCCATTCTCTTTACACAATGCATTAAATTCACCAGATGTGAATTCTCCACCTCGATTATTTATCAAAAATTCCATCTTCATACCTGTTTCAGTCTCAACCATAGCCTTAAATATTTTTAAATTGGCAAAAGCTTTCGATTTATCCTTTAAGAATGTAACCCACATCATCTTTGAGTAGTCACTAATGAATAATATGAAATACCTATCTCCATAATAACAGGGCCACACAAATTAGTTTGTACCAGATCTAACAATCCACTTGAAGAATAAGTCTTTCTTTTGAAAGAATATTTAGTTAGCTTACCCAAATGACATTCCTTACACATTGCATTAGTAGACTTCAATAATTTAGGTAATCTCTTACTGCTTTAGTAGTGGTTATCTTCACAATTTTATCAAAGTTCACATGACAAAATCTTTTGTTCCATAACCAACTGTCATCAACTTGAGCAATCAGGTATCTATTATCTACATTATTCAAATGAAATACATTACCTTTGGTCTTTGTTCTTGATGCAAACTCAACTCCAGAACTTCCAATGATTTTGCACATTCCATCATTGAATTATAGATTATAATATTTGTCAACTAGCTATCCAACACTCAAAAGATTATATCTTAAAGCTTCAACATATAAAACATCATCAGTTTTAATCTTACCATCAAGTGTAATATAACCTCTACGTTTTATCATGCAAGGAAAATTGTCACCTAATCTGACAACACCATCATCATACCTCTCCAAATTCATAAATTAATTATTATCTCCAGTCATGTGATGTGAACAGCCATTGTCTATCACCCATTCATGTTTTTCATCCACATGTGAAACCAAGTCTCTCTCTTCATTCAAGAAACTAGGATTCTCATCTTTGATAACAATAAACACAATATCATCTCACTCTTTTCAGATTCATCATCAGTTACACCTTCTTTAGAGGCATAATAACACTTCTTCTGATATTTAGGTTTAAATTTCCTAGGCTTGTACTTAGGCTCTCTATCCGGACATCTTAAAGCAAAATGATCAATCATTTTACATGAAAAACATTTCAAAGGTAACTTTCCTTGATACTTAACAACTCCCTTAGGAAATCTCTTGGCAATTAGGTCTTCAAGTTCTTCAAGTTTTCTCTCCTCTTCCTCAATTTATTCCTATTCCTTAGCATATATAGATCCAAAATTTTATGAACTTTCTCTAGGGTCATATCTTTGCTTATTCTTAGAAACAATATCCTTAAATGCAGATTGAACTTTAGGAAGTGCATCACCAAATTCTCTCATCTCAAAGGCAGACAACTTACTAGTCAACATGTCTCTTGTTAGTGGCACCATGGTCCTGATCTCTTCAATAAAAACAAAATTGTGATTGTAATCATGAGGCAAGGATCTAATTATCTTAGAAACAATTTATTCTTCCTCTAATGTTCCACCAGAGCATTTTATTCCACATATAATCTCATTCACTTTTAGTATGTAAGAATTCATGTTTTTATCCTCACTCATCTTCAATGCCTCATACTTCCCTTTCAAAACTTGTATCTTAGCTTGCTTCACACATGCATCTCCTTCATTCAAAACCTCTAATTTTTTCCATATCTGATGTGGAGTCTCTAATTCTATGACATTTGTATATTCTATATCTGACAAGGCACTTAACAATGTTTCTTTTTCTATGATATTGTACTCAAATTTCTTCTTCTCATATGTAGTAGCAGTAGAAAGATCTCCAGGAGGATTGTAAGATTTCTTTGTGATCTCCTAGTAGTCTTCTCTAATGAATCTTAAGTGTGTAATCATCTGACCCTTCCATGTGGAATAGTTAGTGCCTTTAAATCTTAGACTCTCCTTCTTAAAAGTTTCCATCCTGTATCTCCTCAAGTGATCAAGCTTCCAAAAGAGGACTTATCTCTGATACCAATTGTTATAAATAATGCAACATACACAAATGAGAGGGTAGTAAATTAGTTGTGTCCCAAAAATGAAAACCTCAATCAACTTATAAAATTTAATTCTGAAATCTGAATGATGAACATTAAAGCAAGATCACAATACAATAATATACACATAACACCAAGAATTTTGATGTGGAAACCCTGTTACAGAAAAAAAACATGGTGGGAATCAAACCCACAAGATGATGTACTCTGTTAAAAGAACTATACCCTGATAGGATTATTACAAGGGGAATGCACATGCATTAAGGCACATTGCCTAGAGCCCACAAATCAAATACAACAAGAGATACAACCCAACTGAAGGCTCACTTTCTTACAACAAGTAGATGGACAATAATCCACTATGGACTATAATCCTCTAATCATGAATTGACTAATAGAATCTATGTCATTCTGATACAGTTCCAATGTAGTACATCAATACCTCATTATTTATTCATTATGACTATCTATGATATCGTCTTTATTCTCCCATAGATTATGATTGATATTTTCTCCTTTCTAGTTCTTCATTGTATATTGTGCTATATTTTTTTTCTATGCCTTCTATATTCGTAGTCTGTGGATGTCTTACCTTCTTATGACTAATATGGGGGGAGAAAGGATTAGCGTGGAGCCTTTTTCTTTTGGTAGATGGAGAAGTCCACTAAGGTGTTGGACAAGCTGAAGGAGGGTAGAGTAACATAGTATATGGATCAATTTCATAAAATTTTCCCTCAGGATACCAAGTATTTTTTTTGGTTGGAACGATAGAATAATATATGTGTTCAATATGGACTTAGTGATAAGTGAGGACTTAATTTACCAAATCACAAGTCTTTTAAGTGAGGGAAATAATTTTTTTAGAGGCCAAAAAGACCCTAACTGATGTTTTGATTAGATTTTTTAGGAAGGAGGAGCATGAAAATATATTCAAGGCCAATGTAGATGGCTATGACCGTAACCCTATTAAGCCTTATTGGGAAAATATTTCCAAGGTAATTATGAGATTCTTTACCTTGGATGCACATTTTATCATTTTGTTTAGTTTCCATTTTATATTCTGGATCACTTTTTCGATAAACAATTGGTGTCTTTTCCTTTATACTTGTTGTCTTCCCTTGATTCATAGATTAAGGACCATGATAAAAATCCCAATATCCATATAGTTCATGAATTCCTCATATTGCTTATCATGGAACATGCTAAAACTTTGTCTATCCCAAGAAAGCCTGCAAAGGTGAAACGTAAATGCTAGAAATATAAACCTATTTGTGTTTATTACTTTGATATGTATATAGACTCTGATGATAATTCTTTTGAGGATTAAGATGAATTATTTTTTTTGTGATGAGGATGATGTTTTTGCAGAGCCCAAGAAACCGTCCAAAAAGAAGCCCTATCAAGTGTGGTCCAATGGTTCCTTCTCTCAAGAGGAGACTTCTTGGGTCAAAAGAGGAGAAACCCTTTGCACACTAATAAAGATAGTTCTAAGGAGAATTTTAAGAAGAAATATAAATTTCTTCTTGTGGAAGAGGAGTTGGGTGACGTCAAGAATGAAGATGAAGGATATGAGGATATGGGAGCAGATAAATTTGAAGTTAATTCCCTTGCGCAAAATTTTCAAGGGGATGATATGTCATTTGAAGTGAAAGTGGTTAAGAATAAATGCCACAAGGAGGATGATGTGTCTAGAAAGAGTGGGGATCAAGTTGAGGATATTATTTCTCAGGTTTAGAATGATACTTTAGGGTAGGCTAGGTTCTCTAGTTGGTTTCTCTTCGAATTTAACATTGTTTATGATAAGATGTAGAATTTCCAAAGAAAATTCAAAAAGGTGGAAACAAGTGTGGGAATTAAAAGGAATAAGTAAGATAACTCTTAGATGTTATCCATCTTGGATAAAGTGGTCACAAATATAGAGGTTTCATAAATGACTATGAAGCTTGGATAATGAAATTGGAGGAAACTATCGACAATGTGACTGTAAGTTTGATATGGTACTTAAAGTAAGTCATTCTTCAATGCTTGATAGTGATTAAGAGATTAGAGTCCTTAATGATGAAGTGAATAATATGAATATGTAATCTCCAATTAGGGGTGGCTCTACTAATTAAGGAAGTAACACCAATTCGTGAAAAGGTTCAAAGAGAAATGCAGACACTCTGGATGTGGTCCAGGAAGGGATTAATTTCTCTTCCTTAAAGAAAGGACCTTCTAATAGGACTTGGAGACACTCTAAGTAAGGTGTGAAACAATATAATATTATTAGGGAGGTGATTTACCTCCAAATCCATATAATTAGAAAATATTTGAAGGTGACCTTTATTTTGAAGGAACTTTGGTAGTGTCCCTTTTGCTCTATTCTCTATGTTTTTGTTTTTTGTTTTTTGTTGGTAAGTTGTTGGTTTACTACTAGGAATTGATTCTTTCTTTATAGGTATCCTTTTGATGTAAAGGGTTTTAGGGTTCCTTCAAAACTTGTTTTGCCTAAAAATCAACATAAGTTTAAAAGTTACAATCTTAGAACAGAAACTGTGAAAATCAAATTACAAATTAATCTTATATTTAGTCATCTCTATGATCTACCAAATTATAGCCAAAAATTGATACTTTAGTAGTAATCAAAATGGTATTTAATAAAATTTTTATTATCTATGAGAGATACTATAAAGTTATTTTTATTCTTACTTGTGTTAAAACTAATTAAATTGAATATAAGTCTTTCTTATTTACCAAAGAAAATTTGGGTCTTCATCTCATGTGGCACTCATAAGATGGATCCACCAATATGAGCCCAAAGTAATCCTTTTATTTTATTTTTTAAAATATAGCTCTCCACTTTTTCCTCTTTGATTATTATTTAAACAAAATGCACGTTAGAGATAGGACACATATAAATCCACCCAATTTATTCCAAATTGACATATATTGTACACATTATCCATTGAACATATTTGAAATATTTTTTTTGTAATAATATTATTTCTATAGATGGAAAAGACAAAGTTCAATTGTTTTAGATACACATAAAACTTTAAAGCATATGCATATAAAATTTTCAAGTTATCCATGAAGCAACAAACCATAATAAAGTAGTGTTTTTATAATATAAAGTGATATGTAAATGACATGGCTTGTCAAGTGTTCCATCAAAAAAACATATACATCCCATACCTCCTCATCAACATGATTTTAAAGAGATAAATGCCAATTATTAGTCACTTCTTCCATGAATACCTTTTAAAACCAAACAAGTATTCAACCAAATAAATCAATTATAAGGAAGATGAGATAGTACGACAACTTCCTACACTAATCTTGAGAGGAGAGTTAAGAATTTTTTTTAGATCTTTACAATAACTACATAAAATTGACATAAATAAACATAAATAATATGCATACCAAAACACAATGATTTACATGGGAAAAACCCTCTCAAGAGAAAAACCCCACACTTCAAAATTTCTAAATATTATTTAGAAAACAAAATAAGATTACAAAATACTTGTAGAGAAAGCTTCTCATAAGAGTATCACCAACTAGAGATCCATAGGTGACTCAACAACTATCAAACTCTCACTGTATATGGGCATTATACAATTCCTTCATAGAAAAGGGTTGTCTTCTAGGTCAATAAAAACATACAAAATATCTACTCTTAGATTTCTGACCTAATGATAAATGATCAATATCTAAAATGATAAATTATGCATAAAATGTGGATTTCATGGGCATTGTCCCTGAACCCTCACCAAGGAGGCCATCCCCCTCACACTCCACAAGGGGGGTTACCCCCCTTTCAAATCCCCATGCTCATTTATCAATAATAACTTTTATTATTTCAAGGTTAAGACACTATTTTTGTAACATATAATAACAAAAATATTACCAAATTTAATATCTTAAACATTTGTCAAATCCATATGTTCATATCAAATAAATTGATCTATTGAAATTGAAATCGACCAATCGAATGAAAGTGAAGAAATTGACAACATGTGCTCTCAAATACTCCTACAAATGCATCCATTTTCCTAGAGTATTTTTTCTACAACTGTTCAAAAAAAATTCTACATAATTCAAATTGCACATTGCTATCTACTTGATCAAATTAGGTTTGCACTCCACTATAAATGTGTATCTACTTTATATATTACAAATTATTATCTTCTTTATAATATTTATCAATTTATGACTACAAACCAAATAAGAATTTAATCAAATAAATTTCAAGTTTTATGTTAATTGTACACAAACAAGTTTTAAGTTGAATATTTTATATATAGGCCTTCCATTTATCAATAAAATGTTATTTTATTTCTAAATGATACACATAAATATACAAAATCAAATTTAATTCTAAACTCTATATCATAAAACATGATAATAAAAATATTATACAAGACAAATTGTAACTATTATGACTAATATTACTAGTAGTAAGATGTTACTATCCATAGGTTCAAAGGAGAAAGATACATCACAAAACATGATATAGGAAATATTAGCTATACTAGTTACAATTTATCTTGTATAATATTTTCTCTATCATGTTTTGTGATATATGATTTACAATAAAAATTAATTTTAGTACTATTGATAGATTCAAAGAAGAAAGATACATATCATCTTCTATGATCAAACCTATTTAAACTCTAAACATGATAATTGTTCATTTAGTAGTTAGAGTTTGTCTTGTATACTTTTTTTATATCATGATTTTTTATGTAGGGTATACAATTTGAATATTATTTGTAGGTTGAAAGGAGAAAAATACATACTTTCTTCTATGACCAAACCTATTTGAACTTTAAACCTTACATCACAAAATATGACACAAAATATTACACAAGAAAAATTGTAACTAGGTATATAAGTTCAAGTTACCTTCTTACAAATAGAAAATGTGAAAATCAAATTAAAACTTAATATTATATTCAACCATCATTGTGATCTACCAATCTATAGTTATAAATTGACACCTCAATGCTAATTAAAATGGTGTATTTTATTATTATTTATTGTTTGTGAAAGATATTATAATTTTAATTTTATTTTTGCTAATGTTCAAACCAATTAATCTAAATATTAGATTTTATTGATTGATAGGATGCCTCATTATGGTCCCAAAGTAGTCTTTGTATATTATTTTTAAAAGACATTTCTTCACTTCAATATTTTACATGGATGTAAATGGAATGTGAGATTGTAATATATATATATATATATATATATATATTGTTGGGGGGGGGGTTTATATTTTTTAATCAAATTCATTCTTCTTTATGATTGCACATAGAATGCGAGGTGTCACATATTACTTCATATTTATTTTTTTGGTTATATTTTTATATTATAATCTTGAAAGGCACTCCGTTTGTTTGTAGAATCTCTAGTTTAATACTTCATACATTTCATCACCTCAGTCTTCTCTATAATTTAAATGGAAGATCTCTATCTCTCTCTCAAATAAGTGTTTGGAAATTTTTTGAACATGACTAGTGATGTTTGCATGGAACACCTTTGAGCCCCATGTGAAATGATTTTGAGCTAGAGCCATGAATTGGTGAAGTCACAAATAGGGAACCTCATCCCCAATTATCAAAGTCAAGGCCCAAACCCACAAGAATATTGAACCAATGAAGGTACAACCTTCTGATCACAATGACCCAATAAGGGTTTGAACCTTGGTGGCCATGACAACACCGCCACCACTTAACCAACATACCATGGGAAGAACCCCAATTTTGTATTTTTGTTATTTAAATATCACAGACTTCATTCATTTAGGTTTTTTATGATTATTATAATCTTAAAAGACACATATACAAAAAAGATTCATGAGATCTAAAATTTAAAACGGTCATTGAATGGAGTTTATTCCAACAGTCTAATTTGATGAATGATGCTCGCTATGAACCACTTGTATATTCTAATAATTAATATTTATATTTTATACCTCTATAGTTGAATAAAACATCCTATATGCAGACTCAAAATGACATAAATATACTAAGAATAAAACTTACCTCCACATTTAAGAGAAGTACACTTCCCACCAAAGGAAGAAACACAAGTTGAAAGCAAGTCCACTCAATAATCATTGAAGCAATTATTCAAGTGAATGCAATTGCTAGTGTAGACACCTAAAATTGTCCAACACTTGCGAATAACGAACACTAATTTCCCTCTATTAATTAAATAATTCCTTAATTATTTAATTAATTCATTTTGTTAACATCATTTCTTCTGAAATCAATTAATTACTTTGATTTCCTAATCATTCATCATTTAATCAAATCCTCCTAATATTAATTAAAAATCACATTATTTAATTAATTATAATTTTACCTATAATTACATAATATTTATTGTTTAATCAAATTCAATTTCCTCTTCCCACAATTTAAATAATTATTCTAAATTATTAGAATCGACTAATTAATTCCCCTTGTTAATTTAATTAATTTAATTCAATTCAAACCAATGTCCAAATTCAAACTCACTAATTTACCCCAATTTATTTCATTTCACTTCCCTCTAATTTCATTTCTAATTTCTGATTTCAAAAATATTGCAATAAATCTGAAGATTCTGATTTTGTCTCAAAAATGCTAAAATCAAACTCCCTGCACTGTTATCTTTTTCCACAATTTCTCCAATTCCTTATGAGTCTAGATTTTATGCAATCCAATTCAATTCAATCATGGTTGTCACAATCATTTACAACCATTGATCTATTTTATTCTAGATAAATCCCAACTATCCGTTCGAATCAATAATTCTATAAAATCGAGCCTCTTCTTCATTTTCAAAGACCACGAATTGTGAATCATTATAAAATATTTGAGCCATAATTGCAGGTTAGCAACACTGAGAGACATGCAATCACTAAAAATAGAAGAGAAGTGATGGAAGCTTCCAGTGAGAAGTATTGGTGTTCAATTGTTTCATTTTGAATTTGTTTTACTTGTTTTCCTTTTGCTTTGATCGTTAGTAGGCATGTTAGATTTTGTGTGTTTATTCATTGTCATGATGATATTGTGTACTCAAATTGTTTGATATCTTGTAGAGGAAATTTCCCTATGACATTTTTGGTGAACCCTATGTGAATCAGACTTCTGACTAATCTGTTTCAGTTTTGCAAGTTTCGACTATATGACTTTATAGATTTTTCACATAACATCTAACAATTTTTCGCAATTGAATTTATTTTTATGCAATAAAATGCACAATATTTCAAATTGATTAATTAGTTTCACATTCAGCTACATGTTATTTCACAATTGTCAAATCTATTTTGTAATTGTAGGTTTTGGGCAATCTGTCAATTTCATTTTTTGTGCTCCGTGTGTGTACAAATTTTACTAATTTCTATTCCAAAAATTAGCGTGATTGTCTATTTCTGCAATGCCTTTGTGTTTTGGTTGCAAGATTGATGCCTAAATAAGTGAAAACAAAGAAAGTCACCATCAAGCGCGCAAATGAATACAAGAGGAAGAAAGAGGAAAGGAGAATCAACAAGAACTTCAAATGTAGAGTGGAAGCTGAAGAAGACTATGAACAAATATTGGAGTAAACACCCATGAATAAGTTTTGTAACATCGTTATGGGTTATTGTGAAAGGTATAATATGGTTATCGATCTTAGCAGTTTTTATTAAAATGATTTATAATTCTTAGACTTATGATTTTCTTTTTTTACTGATTATTTATTTACAACGTGTTGTGTGGAGATAAGGGAAACACAAAAACTACTGACATAGTTTCTTGCAGGATGCTAAAGATGGATTTTAAACATGTTTTTTTAAAAAAAAATTATGTTTGGAGTAGATCAAATCAAACTTGGTTTTTAGTGCTTAAAATTGACACATCATTTTGTGTTTACATAAGATTACATCACATTTCAATTTAGGATTAACACTTAAGCTTATATTTAGTGTGTCTGGTGTGCTTGGACAAATTGTGTTAGAACCTTTTTAATTTTTATTAGAGAGACCTACTTGGGGATTTCATCACCTCAAGGAGCTACCTCAAAGCGATAGCTCCCTCGGGCCACTATATAAACAAGATCATGGATAAAGCTTAGTTATTTACTCAAACTTTATTAGGCTCTATGTGTCAATGGTAGTCCAGGTCTGGTGAATGTGCCTAAGTCCCTAGTTTGGATGAATAGATAATTAAATGTCTCACCCTTGTATCTCGTAAGGTTGAGCACCACCGATCTTACTAATCACCTTAGTTTAGAGGCCCAAAATTTTTGTCTGAACATTGCAGTATTTTCAGTGCAAGGGGAGGGAAGAATCTTCCCCCAAGACACTCACCATAAGGCTCCTACAAGGTTGAATCAATAGAGAAGAAATATTCTTTGATCAAACTCTAGAAAAAGTCAAAAAAATGGGTGCACCCTAGGGTGTGACAAGGTTGTTTGAAATGATGAAGATTCCAAGTTTTGGGCTAAGATATTGCAATGAAACCTTGTCCTTATGATAAAATTTGTTTGAGAGTGTTTTCGTTTGTGACTAGACCAATGGAAATCTTGGGACTTGGAAAGGTCCTTAAATATACACAAAATGCAACAAGCTAGAATCGGTCAGTAACCTACTATTTTCTCTATTTTTGACCATTTTTGATCATCTATAAAAACATTGAAAACTCTCAACTGTCAAGAGTCTGTGCACAACTCCTAATAGTTAGAATTTTGTAACAACACAAATTATCACACAACTATGATTCTTTTTGCGCAAACTCGTAAAAAGAATTTTGTAATCAACAAATTCATTTCACAAACTAGTATTCTATTTCACAACTACTTAATCCATTCCATAGTTTCCTATTATAAACAAATAGTTTCTTTCAAAACAAATATTTATTGTTCCAAGGTCAAAAAATTTAATCTAAAAAATAT
Organism: Thuja plicata; assembly: GCA_018584345.1. Taxonomy (NCBI): domain Eukaryota; kingdom Viridiplantae; phylum Streptophyta; class Pinopsida; order Cupressales; family Cupressaceae; genus Thuja; species Thuja plicata. The sequence goes on from MU228403.1 coordinate 5,159,831, forward strand.
GCACCTTGCAATTCATCAATTTGATTTAGTTTCTTTCAATTATGGAGGTCATTAGGAACAACCTTAGGAGTCATAATTTCAGTCTGTTATCATTAGGATTCATTGTCCATGTCTTGGATTGAAATATTTTCATTTAGAGACTTGCATTAGGTTCATACTTAGGAGTCACATTTAGAGTCACCGAAATACTAAAAGAATCTATCTCTCAAGGATGGGTATTATCCAGATTGTTAACACAAAAAATTTCATTAGATAAATTTTTTATCTCTCCAAAATCATAATCCTTTTATCAAACTAATCAACAGACCTTTTCACTTCATCTACAGTGAAGGTTAATTTGTCAAAACCAAAATATTTTGAGATCAAATTGAAATCAAAATCTTAGTCCAAAACTTACGGTTCTAGAAATAAAGCTAAAACTTGGTGAGAGAGTACTTTGTCTAGGTTCCAAAATACAAAATAAATCTTATCATTAGAGGCATACCCAAAACTTTGCGTCAGCTAGTTTGCATAAAGTCTAGTTTTCATAATAATTCCTATAGTCCAAACACTTTGCATCATAATTGATAGTCATCAAAATGGAAGCTCAATGAGTCACAAGATCCAACCCAATGAACAATGTGGTAGATATAAATATTTAAACACCATTGGAAATGGGGCTTGATCACTCTAGAAAAATTCACTAATCCATTTGCATCAAAAGATCATACTATACTTCCTTTGACACACAATGTTTTCAATAATCCCAAGGACACACTTCCTGAACAAAGTGAAATACCACCCATTTCTGAGGAAGAAATTTAACAATCATGATAGGATCCCCATAACCTCAGGATTATGAATGAATTACTCAATATGGTCCTAAATTTCTTTTCATGTTACACATTCAAGGTGGCACCAAATTACCACTCAGAGTTGATATTTCACAAATCACCTCAAAAGATCCCCAACATAGTCAAAACTCTATGAGATCATAATTGATATTTTTCAACATGACATCAACAACCTCATCTGCTAGAACTTCCCAAAGTGCTTCAACCACAACCAACAAAAAAATAAAAAAATGGTCAAATTCAGAACCCAACACAAGTTGCGACATTAATGTTGAACATATCTCATGTTACAACATCACAAGCCACAAATTTCATGCCTGTCAGATTTGTATCTAGTCAACAATCCAACAGGGGTAGCTTGAAATCACATCATAAAAAACAACCACCATTTCAATAATGTAGATCACAAGTCCAATTCCAGCTAACTCATTAATGCATAAATTTTTTCAACATACCCCATGTGTAAAAACAAGTTCAAAGACCCAACATGAACACAACCCTTAGACACAATGCCACCAACACACACATAAACATTAGAAATGCACCACAATCCCAAATAGATCACTTGATTCAACAAGTGCAAAGCATTCAAGCGCAACTCCAAAATATACAAAATTGTGATCAACCAAAATTATACACCATGAAGGATCTGTATCCATACTCATTTTACCACTCTCTTGTTGGTTCCAGTGAGAGTGGGAGGGGGGGTGAATCAGACAAATCAAACTTAAACTCTTAAAATTGAACTCAGTAATTCACTTGGTAAGTAATAAATATAGTAAATAACCAATTCACCAAATAACATAAGTAACAATCAACCATTCAAACTTAGAAACATCAGATTAGCTCATTAACACATGATATAATTCATAGAAATTTGGGAAAAACCTCTGTGGGAATTGTAACGCACCATAAAAATTGTACACTTCTGAAGTATGCTCGGTTAAGAACTTATCATGTTAAAGATTACTAATACATTTGCTAAATGTGACCCTGTTAGGGGATTTACCTCAGATCTATTAAGATCTTCACCCTATTAAGAGTGTCCTTGTTAGAGGTCTTCAAACACTCTTTTGGAATGTCACCTAAGTCTAGGTTTTACAAATAGGATAGTTAAATCCACTCGGTTAAGATATTTCTCTGTTACAAATATTAATAAGAAAAAATAAACTTTGATCTGTAAGAATTAGCAACTCACTATGATTGAATTAGATCCTTTATGGTCAATTTAATACTGGCATCACATACTCCATCGATCTCTTTCTCAGACTGTAGATTCTTTGATCTGTCTTTGTTTTTTATGCTCTTTAAATGATGTTCTTCAAGTTCTTTCCTTCTCTTTTCAATTCACCAGTAGCCTTACACTCTGTGTAATTATCATTCCTTATATACACATACTTTGCCTCTTAATCTCCTTAATTTAATTTTCCTTCCTTTTCACTCAGTCATTCGATCATCTTCTTCAATTTCTCAACGCGGTAAACCATGCCACTTTTACCTCATAACTTGTAACTTTTCTTAGAACTTTCACTTTTATGTTTAACTGCTTGAACTTTGCCTTAGATCTTCATATTGAATTTTACCACTCGTAGATCTTGAAAAAAACTTCATTTAATTCATTTACTCATCCAGATCATCATTGCTTCACATTAAATCATCATTTAATATCTGTATACTATACTCAGTAAAATTTTCTTTGCAACTCGATAAGTGACTTCATCACTTCTCGGTATCTAACTTTCTCTCAGTGATCGGTGCTTGGTAACTGTAACCAAATCACATAACATTCTACCGACTGACTTAGTCTAGCTCGGTAAAGTATCTCTTTTAGTCATAACTTAATTCATTGCAGTTCCCAACTTGATCAATCAAATGTACTGATTTGATAACATCAAATATACAATAGAAAACAACTAAAACATCATTACTTCATCATTGTCTGATCTTTATCTGTCACCCATTTAACTTCTCCTCTCAAGATATGGTAACACAATAAAATTCAATTAATTAATTGCTTGACATCAATGAAAAAACAACAACTAATCTAACCATTTCTACAATCATGATACTCAGTATCTCTCGGTCTTCATCATCTCCATCAGAAAACATCAGTTAATCAACAATCTCCCTCTTTGAAATTGATGAAAACCAGTATAACAATGTTATAGCAATTGATGATGGAAGCTCTCAAATACATAACTGTACTCCCTCGGATTTGATATATCTGTTTCCACTTGGATATCTGATCTGAATCTCCCTCTCAGATAAATATTCTATTTATGTAACATACATTGTGAATCTCCCTCGAGTAAATATTTGCAATTCTAGATAAATGTCATCAATTTGTTATTCTCCCTCTTTGACAACAATTTCAAAAAGTCATACTCCTAAAAACTTGTTTCAGTAGTTGATTATACCTGACATGTACTCATAAAAAATTACATACAAAACCATTTTCACAACTTCAAGAATCACCTAAAGTGTGTCATACTAACATCAATTCAGAAATAAATACTCTAATGAAATACAAAATTAATGCAACATGCTTCATGCTCCTTAGTGAACATTGGATAGGGGAAGAACCCCTAATTTACCTCTTAGATACTCAAAAGCATCCTTAGGTAGTGGCTTTGTAAAGATATCAGCCAATTATTCCTTTGAAGTCACATATTCCAACTTCACATTCTTCTCTTGAACTTGTTCTCTCAAGTAGTGATACTTGATAGAAATGTTCTTGGTCTTTGAATACATAACCAGGTTCTTTGATATGTTAGTAACACTTGTATTATCAAAAAAATAGTAACCGGATCTGTGATATCTTCTTGCATACCTTCAAGTAATTTCTTAATCCATACTATGTTTTCACAATTCATAGCAGCAACAACATATTCAGCCTCAACAATAGACTATGAAATACAAATTTGTTTCTTGCTCAACCATGTAACCAATCTTTCACCTAGAAAGAATTCTCCTCCACTACTACTTTTTCTGTCATCAAAATTTCTAGCCGAATCTGCATCAGTGTATACTTGCAGATCAAAAGTACCTCCTTTCTTGTATAGTAATCCAAACTCTTATGTGCCTTTCAGGTATCTGAAAATCCTTTTTACTACATAAATATGTATTTCCTTTTGATTAGAAGAAAATATTGCAGCAATTCCAACATCATGTGCTATATCAGGTCTGTTGTGAACAACATACTACAATTTACCAATCGTGGATTGGTAAAGATTATTATCCATCTCTTGTGTTTCATCCTCTTTAGATAATTTACATCTAGTAACCATCGGTGTTCCAACAAGTTTGGAATCTTCCACACCAAAAGTTTTAAGAATCTCTTTGATAAACTTGGCTTGTTTAATATAGATTCCTCCATTAACTTTTTGTATCTATAGACCTAGAAATAACTTAATCTCTCCAATCATTGACATCTCAAACTATTTTCTCATTTCATTAGCAAACCCTTTACATAAAGTGTCATTGCCTCCAAATATAATATCATCAACAAAAATTTCAGCAATCAAAACTTTATTATCACTATCACATTTCAAGTTAACATTACTGTTATCACTTATTCTTTGAAATCCTATTTTTATTAGATAAGAGTGCAGTCTGTCATACCATGCTCGGGGTGCTTGTTTCAATCCATATAAAGAGTTATGCAACTTACATACCTTGGTCATGTTTGTGTTCTTAATGAATCCCTCAGGTTGCTCAATGTATACTTCTTCCTCAAGTATCCCATTAAGAAATGCAGACTTAAAATCCATCTGATAAACTTTGAAATCTTTGAAAGAAACATATGCTAGAAGTATTCTAACTCTTTCCAATCTAGAAATAGGTGTAAAATTCTCTCCATAGTCAATTCCTTCTTCTTGTGCATAACCTTTGCAAACCAATCTAGCTTTATTTATGATAACTTCTCCATGCTCATTCAGTTTGTTTATGAAAATCCATTTAGTACTGTAAGATAAGAAAATAGATATGTGTTTGATTTTAGGGTTTGTTATTATCCTATCTTACATTTGAAAGATTTATTTGTTTGTTTATTGAAATTTAGGGGGTAAATAACATGCTCTCCTTCTATCCTTAGATATATAAATGAAAGATCCAATTTGATTAATACAAAATGGAAGGATCAATGCATAAAAGAATGCATCATTTGGACATAAGAAAAAAGGAAGATCTTAAGTACCTGTTTATTTATTTGAATGTGAAATAGATATAGAAAGATTGATAACCTTAATTGAAATGAATAGGAGAAATGTACTAACCTTAAAATATTGCAGATATGAAGAATGCTATTTTCTGAAGCCTGTGTTGAGTTTCTGGAAAATCTGAGACCAGATCTAGAATAGAAACACAGAGATGAACTGTACCCTCAAGTCAATGTCACCATAGATCCAAAATTTATGATTCTGACCTAGGGTAGAATCGACCTAAAACATCTCAGACTGAAATTCTATTTTCGGATCCTGAAAGTTTGCCGAAAAGGGTATCCGAATCTCTGTCCTGATCCGCTATTCCAAACCTGTACCTACAAGAAAAATGGTTTGTTTTTTGGAGGGGGAGGAGTTTTCCTCGGTCAAACTCTAGTATTTGAATTAACCTTAAAGTATAATTTAAATTTCATAAATAAAACAAAGTAAATGCATAAATTCACCTTGCTTGTAGAAGTCCTTGTGGCGGATTCGAATCTGTGAATCCGCAAGTATGTATGCACCAAAAATATGTAGAATGTAGAATGTAGGATGTCTTCAATCAATTGCTTTTAAATATTCAACACCAATCTTGAATGGGTTCTTGAATTGGAAGAGGCTTGGAGGAATGTGGATGGAGAAATCTTCAACAAGAGGGCTCCATGGAGCTTGAATCCTTCAATGGCCACCAATGGATCTCCTTGATGAAAGTGAGTGCTTGAGAAGTGCTTGAGAATGGATGAGTGCTTCAATGGCTACTTATCTTGCTTCAAATATTTATTCTTCACCTTTGGATCTCACTCTTCAATTCTTTGAATTGCAATGATGATTATAGTTCATGTGGATAATGATGGTTATCAAGTCTTTGAGAAAATGAGAGGAGAAAGGTTCCTTTTATATGAAACTAGGGCACAATCCTCTAGAGAGGACGACATAGGAGAATTAAATTCCAATTCGACCGATGCCCGTAGAAGATGACCTATATTAAATATAATTTAATATTTTTTGTTCCGAAGACCGAAACAACCGACCCGGAAGTGGGAATTAAAATTTTCCAGAGACTGACATCTGAAAACCTTGAAATTCTAAAATTTAAATCCCAAGCCTAGAAAAGGTTGATTGTGACCTAGGTCAAGGTCAAGGTCAAGGTCAACCTTGACCCTGAGATAAAAGTCCAAGTTTTTCAGTCTAGGGTGCCAGAAATAGGTTGGAAAAAGTCAAAATGGGGCAGAACAAGGGGATAAAGCCAGATCAAAGTTAGGAACCCATTCAAGGTGCTTGAAATGACCCCAAATCACTTACTCAGAAGGATAAACCAATCTACCATGGAAGTGCTTCAATTTTAAGACTATACATTTAGCCCCCATTTTAGCAAGAGTATGGACTCAATACAAACTCTTGGTAAAGGAGATCATAAAGAATAGATAATCTTATTGGAATCAAAAGGGACAAAGAAATCCTCAAGCCACCAAGGGACTTAAGTCTTTATCAACCCTAAGATCACAATAAGAGAGACATCATTAGTTAAGGAGAAAGAGAGAGGGTGTAGTTACCTCGACCAATGAGAACTTATGTCCCATTGTGAACCACACAAGGAAACAGTGTAACTGGAAAGATGGAGTTGAACCACCTAGTGAATGTGGCTACTCACTAGTCAACCCATCAGGGAGATCTGTTCTTAAGGACACCTTCCAACCTTAAGGGATCAAAACATTGTAATTTCAAACTAGAGGGATCAAGAGATCTGTATAAATTTAAACTGGAGGGATCAAGAGATCCTAAAAAGTAAAATGTCCATGCTTTAAGGATTAGTCTTTAATCCATAAAGGGAAAAAATTTTAAGCTTTGAAAGTATTCTGAATGTGCGTGTGTGAAAAAAGTGAGTAGAGCGTACGCCCCCATGTTAAAGTAATTGCTAACACTTTAACAAGAGCAATGGATTTGACAAAAAAATAAAAAACTCTACTGATTACGTTTCCACTATGAGATGCCCCCAAAAGAAGACAAATCAAGGGAAATATCACATAAACATACAAAGAACATAGAAGGGATCTACCTACTGTGGGGTCAGTATGATCATAAGATAACATGTACATATATATATGATATTATTGCAAATGAATTGACATCATTCCCCAAGAAATTAGAACTACAATCACAATGGAGGAAAGAAAACTCAAGAGTTACGAAGAAGAGTCTTTTTGGACCACAACATGGAGACCAAAAAGAATCAGTGCTACCATGTCGCAGATCCAAGTGCACTACAAAAGGAAAATTTTTATGAACAATAGCACAAACACAACATAACATGAAAAAAACATATAGAAGAATAAAGATAAATATAGAGGAATTATACAACAGGTTTGATTCCTTTATCACCTTGCACCAACAAAGTAACAAGGGTCGTATAAAAGAGTCTAACAAACATTTAGAAAACACATTACAAGAGAAGCACAGTACAAAATGAAAACACAAAAAGGGATACCATGAAGGATAAGCCAATCAAGCACATTACCTACTCTCCCCATCTCAGTTTGTATCATTTAGGGAAGGTGAGAAACTCGCAAGAGGGACTATATCCAATACATGTGGAATAATAGCCAGTTCCAAACAAGGATCCTCTTGAGAATTGCGTTGCTCAATACTAGGTGTAATTGTCAATTGAGTTGAAAGAATATGAGGTAAGTCAGTATCAAGATCAATGGTCTCATATTCATCACTAAGATCAAAAGGATCATATAGAGTATCCTCCTCATCAAGATTAATTAAAATGGGATCTAAGATGCGAATAGGATCATCATACTCATTCATCTTAACATCATTGTGAATATTAACTTCTTCCAACACATCAGACATAGGTTGGTCAAAAGAAGGTAAAGAATTTTGAAGAAGAGAAGAACAGGCCCTAGCATTAGCTCTACGCTTCTTACGATGTTCGTTAGCAAATTTATTACGTTTTGATTTGTTTGACACACGTGGAGAACTATGAGGAATAACCACTGATTCCTTCACAGGTTCTGTAGGAGGGTTGGTAGGGTTCACAGTAGGATGAGAAGTGACACTAGGAAGTTGAGTAATAGAGTTAGTAGTAATGGATAAAGGAGGTATAGAAGGAGTGGGTAAAAGACCATAGTTAAGATCTATCTGAGGCATGCTTAACTCGACTATCTTGCAATGTTTATAGGCTTGATATGAATGAAAAAGGTTGTTAGGGTGAGGAGGACATGAATTAGGTAATGAAGGCCAAAAGAAATCAAGAGTAACACAATCTCTAGGCATAGAAGGTTGATATAAACTATGATTAATCATTTTTACTTCTCCATTATGAATGAACTTAAGACATTTATGAATAGGAGAAGCAATAACGTGCATAGAAGTTATCCAAGGCAAACCAAATTTGACTTGAAATTGATAAGAAGTAGGAACAATAATGAAAGTAGTATCTACAACCTTGCCACAGAGTTCAATAGGCAAGTTAATAGAACCAAGTGTAGGATAGAGAAAACCATTACAAGTTTGGACCCATGCATCCAATGGATCATAACAATCACGTTGCAGGTTTTTCATAAAAAGATTTTCCTCAGTAATGACATTTATTAAAGATGTGGGATCAAAAAGAAAAACACATGTAGGTATCTTAGCAATCCCAGCATAAATATAAAGGGGACCATTGGGAGCCTTAATAGTCTCAGAATCATGAAAGGTAATTGAAAGTTCTCGAGGTCATTTATCCTTAATTTGTTTCTGAGGTTTAGGTGGAACTGGAAGTTGAAGTGGAGGTGAAGGATCTTGAATAGTAGGTTGAGATGCAACAATTATCTCCATATGATTAACAATGTGATTAATATCATCCATCTTTGAATCGTAAATGATATCCAAAGAAGATGGTTGAGCGATGGTATTAGTATCATGTGTGGGTAGAGGATTCGTATAGATTTGAAGGTTTTGATTAGGAGGAGAGACATATTTGTTCCCATTACCATCAAAATTATCAACAGATAAAGCATTAGAATCAATTAAGTCTTGAACTTTATGCTTAAGAGAATAACATTTTTCAGTATCATGGCCATTCTGGCGATGGTATTGGAAAAAAGCTTTATAATCAAATGATTTTGAAGCTATGGTATTAGGAAGGAGAGGTTGAATAGGAGGCAAGGTAATCATATTATCACTTAACAACCTAATCATAATAGAATGTAAATATTCATAGAGAGGAGTAAATGTAACGTTCATACAGAAAGCAGTGGATGCAAAAGTTGCATTGTGGGATGCAACAACAACTTGATAAGCAACCGCTTTCATTTGTTTATTAATCTTGATATAGTTGTTAGGTTTTTGAAATTTATTAGGATTAGGAGCAGTATCACTATTATCAACTGGAACAAGAGCCATTGGAGTGTTTCTCTCAAATTGACTCACTTGTAATTGATAATTATGAAGTGATGCACAAAGTTGTTGAAAATAGGTAAATTCAGTAAGCAGAATCTTATCTCTAATATCCTTTTGTAAATTTGAAATAAACATATGCTCAATAACAATATCAGGAATATGATTAGAAATCTGAGCATATAAATGCTTAAATCTACCAATGAAATCAGTCAATTTTTCCTTAATGTTTTGTTTACAATGCATTAAATCAGTTAAGGAAACTTGCGGACCAATGTTATTTTAAAATTGTTGAATGAAGGTATTAGCAAGTTTAGGAAAAGAATCAATGGAATAAGGAGGTAAAGAACAATACCATTGAAAATCCTTATCACAAAAAATTCTAGCAAATAGTTTAGTTAAAATCCTATGGTCATGAGCATAATCACTACAAAGGATTTGAAATGTTTTAACATGAGTAATAGGAACACCTTTACCATTGTAATTCTCAAGACAAGGCATATTAGATTGTTGAGGAACAGTAGCAAAAATAATGTGTAAGGATAAAGGACTACCCCTGTCACATGTAGGAATGCTAAACTTATATTGAGTTAAGGATGCAAGTTGTTGTTGTAAAGATGACACGGTTTGAGCCAAACTAATAATTGTGGAATCATTAGAAGACATAGGTAGCATAGAAACATTGGGAACACTACCAAAAGTGTAGGAAGTGGCAGGACTGGAAGACACAATTGGTGGAGCACTTGGAACCATAGTTGGAAGTGGATTGGAATACGTAAAAGGTACACTATGATATGAAGGTTGTGAGGTAGGTAACGATACCGGTGGAACACTCACAGGAATAGATGAAATTGGGAGAGATGTAGTCATCAAAGGAGGAGTATAAGTAGGAATTATAGGTAAAGGAATAGAAGATGGTCCCTCACTGGTGATAGGAGGAGTGAATCCTAGATATTGAGCCTCTTGTGCTAAAGGTTTAATATTCAATTGTACAAGATGAGTGATAGAATGCAAGAGATTAACACCTTGATCACTATCACAAAGGAATTTCTTAAAGCATCATCCTCATCATGAGATGAGTGAGAAGAGTTGTGATCCATAGAAGGATTAGAATCATGAGTGATCAAATTGTCATCCAGGATCCTAAGGGAAGGAGAGGAAGACTCAGGATCAAAGGAACCCATAAGTCTATGACTTCTTCTAACTGGGATACTATAAGTAGGACTAGAAGTGGTAAAGCTCATACACAAATGCAATGTAAATGAACTAATTTAGGAAACACAAGATTTTGATTTTTAATTTTTGAAATGTAAATGAAAGAACATAAAAGAAAGCTAATATAATATGCATGCAAGATCTAACATAAAACTATCTAAATCTAACACCAAAAAGAAAGAGTTGTCTATCGCGGGTTCACCAAAATGTAAGATAAGAAAATAGATATGTGTTTGATTTTAGGGTTTGTTTTTATCCTATCTTACATTTGAAAGATTTATTTGTTTATTTATTGAAATGTAGGGGGTAAATAACATGCTCTCCTTCTATTCTTAGATATACAAATGAAAGATCCAATTTGATTAATCCAAAATGGAAGGATCAATGCATAAAAGAATCCATCATTTGGAAATAAGAAAAAAGGAAGATCTTAAGTACCCATTTATTTATTTGAATGTGCAATAGATATAGAAAGATTGATAACCTTAATTGAAATGAATAGGATAAATGTACTAACCTTGAAATATTCCAGATCTAAAGAATGCTATTTTCTGAAGCCTGTGTTGAGTTTTTGAAAAATCTGAGACCAGATCTGGAATAGAAACACATAGACAAACAAAACCCAAAAATCTTTTTCTGTTCTAACACAGTTTTGATTTATACCCTTAAGTCAATGTCACCATTGACCCAGAATTTCCAATTTTGACCTAGGGTAGAATTGACCTAAAAATTCTCAGACTGAAATTCTATTTTTGGATCCCAAAAGTTTGTCGAAAAGGGTATCCGAATCTCTATCCTGATCCGCTATTCCGAACCTGTACCTGCAAGAAAAATGGTTTGTTTGCTGGGGGGAGGGTTTTACCTTGGTCAAACCCTAGTTTTGGAATTAACCTATAATTGAAATTGCATAAATAAAACAAAGTAAATGCATAAATTCACCTTGCTTGTAGAAGTCTTTGTGGTGGATTCAAATCCGTGAAACTACAAGTATGTATGCACCAAAAAGGATGTAGAATGTAGAATGTAGGATGTCTTCAATCAATTGCTTGTAGATCTTCAAAAATAATCTTGAATGGGTTCTTGAATTGGAAGAGGCTTGGAGGAATGTGGATGGAGAAATATCCAACAAGAGGGGTCCATGTAGCTTGAATCCTTCAATGGCCACCAATGGATCTCCTTGATGAAAATGAGTGCTTGAGAAGTGCTTAAGAATAGATGAATGCTTCAATGGATACTTGTCTTTCTTCAAATATTTATTCTTCACCTTTGGATCTCACTCTTCAACTCTTTGAATTGCAATGTTGATTATAGTTCATGTGGATAATGATGGTTATCTAGTCTTTGAGAAAATGAGAGGAGAAAGCTTCCTTTTATATGAAACTAGGGCACAATCCTCTAGAGAGGCCGACATAGGAGAATTAAATTAAAATTGGACCCATGCCCCTAGAAGAGGACCTATATTAAATATAATTTAATATTTTTTGTTCCGAAGACCGAAATAGCTGACCCGGAAGCGGGAATTAAATTTTTCCAAAGACCGACATCCGGAAACCCTACAATTCTGAAATTTGAATCCCAAGTTGAGAAAAGGTTGATTGTGACCTAGGTCAAGGTAAAGGTAGAACTTGACCTAAAAAGGTCAACCTTGACCCTGAGGTTTAAGTCCCAGTTTTTCAGTTTGGGGTGCCAGAAATAGGTTGGAAAAAGTGGAAATGGGACAGAACAGGGGGATAAAGCCAGATCAAATTTAGGAACCCATTCAAGGCACTTGAAATGACCCCAAACCACTTAATTAAAAGGATAAACTAGTCTACCATGGAAGTGCTTCCATTTTCTGACTATACAAGTACCAATCACATTTTTGTCTTTAGGCATGGGTACTAAATTTCATGTCTTGTTCTAATTAATTTGATCATACTCTTCTTTCATAGCTTTCATCCAATCCTCATTATCCAGTGCTTCCATAAATTTATTTGGCTCAAATGAAGATATAAAACATGTATTTTCTCTGGCCTTGCTCCTTTTCATCACTCTACGTTCCTTATTTCCAATAATCTTTCTCGGGGAATGGTTTCTTCTCACATACTTCGCCAAAACAGGATCGGTAGGTCTCGGTTCATCAATATCTATTGGAAATATATGATGTATCCAATGATGGAGAGGTGGGGAGGGTGATTTAGTAACCAATAAAAATTAATCCTTTTAATCCACAATTAGATTTACTTATTTGTTTGCATGCATAGAAATTGAAAGTAAAGAATCATACACAACACATAAGACAATATTTGGTTACCCATAAACCTTCCAAAAGAAAGTAAAACTTGAGTGGGGATGATACCCACAAGATTTAGTACTACAGTATAAATTTAGCCTGTTAGAGCTTACAATGACCACTTCTGATGTTAGAGCTTACAATGACCACTTCTAATGGTCTGCCCTGTTAAGAGCATAGAAAGGACTGTTAGGCCCATCTTGTTAAAGGATTTTGTACAATACAATGAGTAATGCAACTCTATTAAGATATTTAGAGAAAGGACTGTTAGGTCCACCTTGTTAATGGATTTTTCTGATCCACCTATGAGAATTAACCAGTTGATGATCTACTCTGTGCAACTGTGATTGCTGAATAAGATCCTTCTGAATACAACTGATCACTTGAATGTGATAGTTGAGACTCTACTATCCTGAATACTTCTTCTCTTAATCAAATTGCCATTCACATGCCTTTACACTTATGCATACATTCTTACTTATTCTTTTTCACATACATACTTCTCATTAGATAAAACAAACTATCTTACATATATATCTTTATCCAACAAATAAATTTGTAAGTCAGCTTGCAATAAACAAAATTATATTTAACAATAGATGCAAGGTCATCTTCAAACTGTCACTCGGGTCCATAAGTCTACTCGGGTGATAAGCTATCACTCGGGCAATGCTGATCACTCGGGACTTTGCATAATGCATGCTGGCTCGGTCGACACTAGTTGAGTAAGTGTTTTGACTCTAATTGACAATATGTCTTTCCATAAGGTCTAAAATCTCCCCCTTTGGAATTAGTGACAAAAACACTTATCATTTAATTTTGTGTTTGATATGTTAAAACTCCCCCTTACTTTCTACTCAGGTTTTGACACTACTTCTGTTGCTCGGGTCCAACTAACTCTATTTTTGTGTTTTTCAAAATTGTTTTTGTAAAGAGTATTTTCTTCATTCTTCCACTATACATGTGATTCCTCAATGATATTTCCCCTTAGTTATAGTATAATGATATTTCCCCCTTGTTTTTGACAAAAATGCCAAAAGTGATATTTACAAGGTTATTCTAAAGTAGGATAGGAAATCACTATATACCTTCAAAATCTAAGACAAAGTGTTGTCCCAGTTGTCCTGTAGCACCTTCATGATGTGCAATTCAACTTGTAGCTCTGCAGACAACTCTATCATTAGCTCAACAAGTAAGAAATTGTTATCATGGATGAGTGTCTTTGCATGTTTTATGCATTTCTGCATTCCATCCATGTGTGGTAGAAGTTGGCTGTGGATTGTTGTAAGTGATTCTCTAGTCCTTGCTTCTTCTCTCAACAATTCAACCTGTAGATCAATAAGATACTTGATCTTCATGAAGTGAGTAGAACTGGTGCTCGAGTCAAGTTCTAACTATCTTGCACTTTCCTTCATGTCTACATCAATCTTCACTATATTGTTCTTGAACTCCATAGTAAAATTAGAGGTGTCACTCAACTTTACAAATAGTGCTACCACATTTTTCACGGTGGTTTCTAGAGTGCTGATGATCTTTGTAAGCTCCACCTAGTTAATTGCAATCTTCTTTGCAATTTTTTCTAGAACCTTATTCTATAATTTCTTCTCCACCTTCTCAAGTAACTTCTCTTGACCATTCATATCTGTGTTGAACTTGTGGACAATGCCAACAAGTTGTTATATTATTGAGTCACTCTTATTGACTTCAATATGCAATGCATCTACAAATATGCCTTTGACATCTTCAAGTAATTTATTTATTTTCCTTTCCTTTTAGAGCTTCTTCTATGTAGCTCTTTTCTTCCACAATTCTCCCATATCCATTTTCTCTACAGATAAGCTGGATAGATCCCAATTTGGAATCAAAATTTCTTTGTCAAGATCTATCTCATTAGTAAATACTAATTTTTCTTTTCCTTGTGTCTTAGGACTCGATGAAGGAACAATTTCTTTTCCTTTACCTTCCTCATCCTTTTCTTCAGTATTCATTCCAATTAGGTCATTGATCTTTATAGTACCAATTGCTAAATCAATATTTACTGATGAGTCAATACTAGCAGTAGAAATATCTACCTTGTCTTTCTACGATTTGGGTGTGCTTTTCTCATTATTAAGTGGAGCCTGTTGCTCGGTTACTACATGTTCAGATGTGGATTCTGCAACCTTGTCCTTTCTCAGATGTACTATATTCTAGATATGAGATTGGGGTAATGATGCCATTACCTAAATTGCAATGTGCTCAATATTGGACTCCTCAATGGTCTGTACCTCAGGTAATGTATCATCATTTACCTATTTAGGAGGGTCTGTACTCAGTACTTTTGCCTCATCATCATCTTTCATCTCAAATATTGATTTCCACACTAATGTGGCATGCTGGACTACATATTCTATGTTTTTGTTCAATATTTAGAATGCCCTGAATCTGGGGATGTGATTATTCTGATATTTTCTCAAGGCTTCTTTTACTTCTTTTCCCTTCATTGTAGGCATAACTTTCTTCAATGTATGTTCCCTTATGTTCATTTCAATTTTGACTCCATTGTTCCAAGGAATGGAGACGACCTTGAATAGGCCTTCAGTCATATAAATATTTAGCTTGAAGGGGTCATATTTCCATTTTTCCATCTTATCCACCACTTCTTCTTCAATCTTCTTCTTTTCTTCCTTGGTCCTAGAAGCATAATTGAGTGACTTTAAAGAACTCATAGCTCTTCCTTCTTTTAGTGCTTCAATATTCTGATCAAGTGTGGGTGTTGATTTTGTGAAAACCATAGTATCATCTTCTTCATCATCATCCTCATCACCACTCAGTATAATTTATCATCCTCATCATCACTCAGTATAATTTTTCTCCTTGATCTCCTCAAGGTGACAATAGGGGTAGTGCCTTTTTCCTTTTTTTTTTTGGGTGTTTCCTTCCTCTTCTTCTATGGAAGTTCAATATTAGTTTCTTCCTTTTCTTCTTGGGATTCAACACCCTCTATTTTAACTATATCCTCTTTACTCTCTGAGATGTCAAGAGAGTCAGAGGTCTTGTCATACTTCTTCTTGAATGTATCAAGTCTCTTCCTTCCTCTTTTCAATAGCTTGGGAATCTCAATTTCCATAGATATTCTACTCTTTGCTTCCTCATATGTTCCAAAGTAAGGTACCTTTGGATTGATAGGTTCATTTACAAGAGCCTCTATGATATCTTTTGTGTTATATTTGTTGACTTTATATGGAAAGGGTTTTACCCATGCAACCCTAGGCTTTACTGCTTGTAAATAAAACTTATCACAATCAACTAGAAAACATATTTCATCTTTGTAATTCTCAACTAGTTGTTTGGGAATTCTGAACCTACTTTGCATCTTCTATTTGAAACTCTCAAAATATCCATTCATAATGTTAGCAAAGTTATCTCCTAGCTCAACTATGAATTCATTAATCTGATGGATTATTGGTCTATCCTTCTTCCATGCTACTGTTCCTTTGGAGGGAAAGAAATTCTCAACATAAAAGAGTATGCAGATAAGAAGAGAACCAAACTTACATGAATTGGATTTGGATACTCATATGCTTTCCATTTTCTTTCTCAACTGAATGAGCTGTAATTCTGCTAGGTCAAATACCAGATTCTTCTTCACCACTTTGTATGATAGGTCAACAAATTCACATAGAACACTGTTGGGTCTGCTCAAACTGTATATCTTGTGGGCTATTACATGAATACCAAATTTCAATTCCATATCAGTTACTCCATTAAGTCTCATGCCTCTGCCATCCCACTCAGAAAGAGTTAACTAAACTAGTTCATCCCAGGCTAGGTTTTTGGTAGCTTTCGGCTTATCTAGAACTGGGAACCCAATGACATGGTGAATTATCTACTTCATGATCATCATGGGATGTTCCAACCATAGCTGCATGTTGTGGACATGACTAAGAACATATCTCATTCATTTTGTCTGGAAATCTCTTGGCATGTGCATGATGTGTGTCAAACACTTAGTTTCAAGGTGCTTATGCTCAGGATTCAGACTCCCATTTGCACATAATTCATCATCTGCCTTGTTCATCTCAATAGTTCCAAGCTCTTGTATGTTGGAGTGATAGAAGCTTAGGATGTTGTTAACCAGTAACACTCTCAAAGGAATCAGGGAATGAGCTCCCATCGGGTCTATCTCTTCTGCAACAGCCTGATGAAGCTTAAACACCCAAGGATCACAAATTGCATTCCTTACTAACATCTCAAAACCTTTCTTGACCTTGCTGCTAGAAGTGGATGCCATATCTGTTCAGATGAAATGATCAGACTTTGCTTTCAATCACAAATTTGCACTAAATTTCTAAGGGCTCTGAATTAATTCATAAACTGAAAGCTTTGTAAGAAATAATCTTTACAATCCTTCATTTATAAGAGATTTTCAACCATTAGAGTATTTCATTAAATTCTCCATACATAGTAGCTGGCATGACTCGCGTGTTTCTCAAATTCACTCAAAATATCGGGTGAAACCAACTTTCCATTTATCAATACTGCCTGACTTAGCTCAGTTAAGCTAGAGTGGCTTGGGTGTAACTAACATTCTGACTCGGGTAGAACTATAACATGTCCTCATGCATCAATATGAAGATTTGGACTATTTAGCTTATCTGGAATTGATGTAGGATGGCTTGTACTACACAGTTCCAATCATCTCCTTTCATTCCTATTCTAGAATGGTAGATCCACCCAGTTCACTATTTAGGGTGTCATTAGATCCTTCATTGCTTTGATCTAAATTATCTGAGGATTTCCTTACCCATTTCTTGCTCATCCAAGTTTTGATTTCTAAGAATTTGGCTTTACCATTCTCAAAACCAGTATCAACTTTTTCTCTGTTCATACAATTCTTTCTTAGATGACTGAGTTTCTTGCATACATAACATCTCTTAGTAGGATCCCTTTTTCTGAAGTGAGTCTTTATACAATTTGCACCAATGTGTCCATATTCACCACAATGACAACATATGTACCATGTGTTTTAATCCCAACCAAAAATTGCCTTGGCTAATTATTCAGAGGGATTCCAATTCTTAGTTCTGCACTCGAAAGATCTATGACCTTGTTTGTTGCACTTGTAGAATTTTCCTTCAATCTTAGTTTTCTCTTTGCATTCACTTGATCTATGTCCATGTTTTTTACAACTGTAGAATTTTCTATTTAATTTTGACTTTCCATTGCTCCAACATTTATTTGATGTGCGCCCTAACTTACCATAATGATTGCATGAAGGTTTGTTGTTCCTTTGAGCTCCTTGCTATGATGATTCACCTTGTTCATTATAACCTAATCCAGTTTGTCCATGATGTCTGAATTCTATTGCCTAATCCATGCTAGTTTGTGAATTTATCATACTTTCATTTGATTTCTTTTCAACAATGAGATCATTCTGCAGTCTTTAATTTTCTTTTCTTAGATTGACTACTTCCTATGTTGCATTGTTGAATTGACTTACCAAATCATCTTTCTAAAGTGACAAGTGTTGGATTTCATTTTATTTTTCCTCTAATCATGTACTTAGCAACGTTTTATCTTCTTGTGGTATATTTTTGTCATCTTCTACTTTTTTCTTTAGTTCCATGACTTCACATATTCTGATTGAGTGAATTTCTTGTTCTCTCTTCAACTTTTTGACTTCTTCATGTAAAGAGAGATTCTTTGTAAGTAAGTCTTCAATGGTTGCATCAACTTCTTTAGAACTTTTTTCCTTGCAAAAGTATTCAATTCTTTCTTTTATATAGTTCTTGTTATTCATCTGTACTGCTAATTCTTTTCTTCTCTTCAGAGAAAGAGAGAGCTACTCCTTAAGTTTCATGATTTGATCCATGGCCACTTTAAGATTTATCTTTTCATTCTCAATGGATTTCTCCAATCTATATGTTTCCATAGCCTTTGATCTTTTCTCAAGATGCTAAACTTCTGATAAGAGAACCACCACTCTGATACCAATTGTTGTAAATATATGATGTGCCCAGTGACAGAGAGGAGTGGGGGGGGGGGGGGGGGGGGAGNGGGGGGTGAATCAGGAACCAATAAAACTTAATCCTTTTAATCCACAATTAGATTAACTTATTTGTTTGCATGCATAGAAATTGAAAGTAAAGAATCATACACAACACACAACACAATATTTGGTTACCCAAAAACCTTCCAAAAGAAAGTAAAACTGGGGTGGGGATGATACCCACAAGATTTAGTATTGCAGTATAAATTTATCCTGTTAGAGCTTACAATGACCACTTCTGATGGTATGCCCTGTTAGGAGCATAGAAAGGACTGTTAGGTCTACCTTGTTAAAGGATTTTGTATAATATAATGAGCAATGCAAATTTGTTAAGAGATTTAGAGAAAGGAATGTTTGGTCCACCTTGTTAAAGGATTTTGTTGATCCACTTGTGAGAATGAACCAGTTGATGATCTGTTTTGTGCAACTGTGATTGCTGAATAAGATCCTTCTGAATACAACTGATCCCCTGAATGTGATAGATGAGACTCTGCTGTCCTAAATACTTCCGCTCTTAATAAAATTGCCATTCACATGCCTTTACACTTATGCATACATTATTACTTATTCTTTTTCACATATATACTAATCATTGGATAAAAAAAACTATCTTACATTTATATCTTTATCCAACAAATAACTTTGTAATTCAGCTTGCAATAAACAAAATTATATTTAAAAATAGATGCAAGGTCAGCTTCAAACTGTCACTCAAGTCCAAAAGTCTACTTGGGTGATAAATTGTCACTCGAGCAATGTTGATCACTTGGGAAATGTTGATCACTCAGGAAATGCAGATCACTCGGGACTTTTCATAATGCATGCTGGCTCGGTCGACACTAGTTGACTAAATGTTTTGATACTAATTGATAATATGTCTTTCCATAAGGTCTACACATCAATATCAACATTTGGTTGTGGAAATTCTTGTACATCTTCCTCCTCGGTAGGTGCTCTTGGTAAAGTTTCAAGCACATCATGTTGTACATATACAAAATTATGAAATGCAGAATTAACATCCATTTGATAAACTTTGAATACTTTGTAAGAAACATATGCTATAATTATTCTAACTCCTTCTAATCTAGAAACAGGTGCAAAAGTCTCTCTATAGTCAATTCCTTCTTCTTGTGGATAACCTTTGCAAACCAAACTAGCTTTATTTTTGATAACTTCTTCATTCTCATTTAGTTTGTTTATGAAAATCCATTTAGTACCAATCACATTTTTGTCTTTAGGCCTGGGTACTAAAGTCCATATCTTTTTCTTCTAAATTTGATCATACTCTTCTTTCATATCTTTCATCCAATCCTCATTATCTAGTGCTTCCATAACTTTTTTTGACTCAAATGAAGATATCAAAGATATATTGTCTTTGGCCTTGCTCTTTGTCATCACTCTAGCTTCCTTATTTCCAATAATCTTTCTTAGGGAATGGTGCCTTCCTACATACTTTTAAAAAACATGCTTGGTTGGTTTCGGTTCATTAATATCAACATTCGGTTGTGGAACCTCTTGTAAATCTTCCTCCTTAGTAGGTTCTCTCTGTAAATTTTTAGGTGCATCATGTTGTACATATACAAACTTCTCATAATCATCAGGTTCCTTCTTACTGTCTTATTCATTTCTTTTTTCAAATTCATCAATTCTCACATTTGCACTTTCCACCATTTTGTTAATAACCTTGTTCAAACTTTTTTAAGCTTTACTCTTTGTGAAATATCCTAAGAATATCCCTTCATCTCCTTTTGAATCAAACTTTCCTTCTCTAGAATCTTTCAAAATATAGCATTTTCTCCCAAAGATTTTAAAGTACTAGCATTAGGTTTGTGATCATACCAGATCGCATAAGGTGTCTTGTTGGTACCTTTATTCATTTGTACTCAATTCAATGTGTAAACAAAAATACTCACAACTTCCCTCTACAAGTTCTGTGAAACTCCTTTTTCAATCATCAGTGTCCTAGCACAATAAAAAATGGATCTATTCCTTCTTTCAATGATCCTATTCTGTTGTGGTGTCCTTGCTGATGAAAATTGTCTCTTGAGTCCATTCTCACTACAAAACAATGTAAACTAATTAGAAGTTAACTCACCTCCTCTGTTAGATCTCAAACATTTCAACTGTCTTCCAGTTTCTTTTTCAACTTGGGCCTTATACCACTTAAACATTTTAAATGCATCAGATTTTTCTTTTAAGAACATTATAGACATCATTCTAAAATAATCATCCACAAATAAAATAAAATATTTGTCTCCATAATAACTTTGAGTTCTCTTTGGTCCACATAAATTAGTATGAACTAAATCCAAAATACCTTGTGTAAAATAAGTCTTGCTTTGAAAACTAAATTTAGTCATCTTACACATCTGACATTCTCTGCACATAGCATTCTCTGGTTTTTCAAGTCTCGATAGTCCTCTTACTCTATTCATCTTACTCACTTTGATTAAGTTGTCAAAATTAATATGACAAAGCCTTTTGTGCCATAACCAAACATCTTCAACTTTAGCAAATAGGAAACTCTTCATAGAAGTATCAAGATAAAATAGATTACCTTTAGATTGTTTTCCAGCAGTAATTATATTGCTCTTCTCATCAAATACTTTCACTCTTCCATATTCAAATTCCAGTCGGTGACTTGTATTGTTAAGCTGTGCAACACTCAATGATTATACTTTAATCCTTCAACCCAATAGACATCATCACATCTTGTGCTATTCAGTAGAATTATAGATCCTTTTTCTTTCACATGATATGGAGCATCATTACCAAATCTAACATAACCTACATCATGCTTTTCCAAGGAAATAAAATTAAGTGTGTCACCAGTCATGTGATGTGAACAACCACTATCTATAATCCATGTTTCATTCTTACTTACTTGTGATATTAGGGCTCTAGCTACTTCTTCATCAAAATCATCTTTTATAGCAACATGAACAACTTATTTTTCCTCATTTCTCTCAATAGAATCTTCATCACTTTGTACTTCATTAGCAATATAACAAGATTTCTTACCTTTGTTTTTTTAGTCTATGTATCTCCTGAATTTTTTTTCTCTCTCATCCTTATCTTTCTTTTCCTCCTTATCATTCTCTAGATAGCTAGATGCAAAGTGACTAATCTTATCACAATTAAAACATTTCAAGGGTAACTTACCTTGGTATTTTCCTTTGCCTCTTTGTATCATTCTAGCCAACAAAGCTTCAAATTCCTTTTCATTCTCCTCACATTCAGTAAATAGCTCATCAAGTTCATCAGTGCAACTATAGAATTTCTCACTACCACTGCTCAAGTAGCCATCTCTAGCAGCAACTTCCCTAGCCTTTCCAATATTTAAAGTAGACTTAAATGAAGATTCAACCTTAGAAATAGCAGGCACACTATTTTCAAAATCATTAAGTTCAAATGCAGTTAACTTACCAATAGTGGCATCCAGTGAAACATTCATCTGGGGTATAGATCTCAGCTCTTGTATAATAGATACATGAATAACATAACCCGGTAGCAGAGTTCTCAACATTTTTCTTGTAACATCATCCTCTATTATGATACCACCAGCTCCTTTGATATAATTAATAGTATCCTTAAGTATTGTACTATATTGTATTATGTTCTCTCCTTCCTTCATCCTCATAAAGTCAAATTTTCCTCTCAAAATTTCTGCTTTAGCCTTCTGAACATGTTGATCTCCACCATAGGTCAAAACAATCTTATCTCACATTTGTTTCACAGTAATACAACCATCAAGCTCATCATATTCCTGGTCGGTGTGTGTAGAAGCAATATCAATCATGACTTGTGTGTGTTCATGTTTCTATATTTTCTAATTGATAGTCAAAGGTGCAATAGTCAGTGCAATATATTCATTCTCAAGATAGAAAAGTGCACATTCTCCTACTCCAGACACATGCAACCTCATTCTAATTTTCCATGTGGAGAAATGACCCCTATTCAGCTTTGGTGATTCCCTCTTATACATCTTTAAATCTTACTCAAGTCCTTTAAACTTATCTCTTTAGAGTAACAATGCTCTTATACCGATTGCTGGTCACACTGAGAAGTGGGGGGGGGGGGACAAATCAGACAAATAAAACTTAAACTCTTAAAACTGAACTAACTGATTCACTCGATAAGTACTGAATACAATAAATAACCAATTCACCAAATAACATAAGCAACAGTGAATCATTCAAACTTAGAAACATCAAATTAAATTATTAACACATGATATAACTCATAGACACAAGATTTAATGAGGAAACCCAATTGGGGATAAAACTTTGTGGGAATTTTAAGCCACAATAAAAATTGTACCCTTCTGAAGTACGCTCGATTAAGAACTTATCCTGTTAAAGATTACAAACACATTTACCTTAGATCTGTTAAGATCATCACCCTATTAGTAGTGACCTTGTAGGTCTTTAAATACTCTTTTGTAATTTCACCTAAGTCTAGGTTTTACAAATAGGATGGTTAAATCCACTTGGTTAAGAGCTTTCTCTGTTACAAATATTAATAAGCAATAATAAAATTTGATCTGTAAGAATTAGCAACTCACTATGATTGAATCAAATCCTTTGTGCTCAATTGAATATTGGCATCACATACTCCATTGATCTCTTTCTCAGATTGTAGATTCTTTGACCTATCTTTCTCTGTTCTGCTTGGTAAATGTTGTTCTTCAACTTCTTTCCTTCTCTTTTCAATTCGCTAGTAACCTTACACTCTGTGTAATTCTCATCCCTCATATAGACATACTTTTTCCTCTTAATCTCCTTAATTTAATTTTCCTTCCTTTGCGCTCAGTCGTTCGATCATCTTCTTCAATTTCTCAACTTGGCAAACCATGTCACTTTTATGTTAGAACTTGTAACTTTTCTTAGAACTTTCAATTTTCTGTTTAACCACTTGATCTTCACCTTAGATCTTTATATTTAATTTTCCCGCTCGTAGATATTGCAAAAAACTTCATTTCCTCATCCAGATCATCATCGCTTCACATTAAATCATCATTTAATATATGTATACCATACTCAGTAAAAATTGGTTTGTAACTCGGCAAGTGACTTCATCACTGCTCGGTGTCTAACTCGTTCTCAGTGCTCAGTAACTGTAACTGACTCACATAATATTCTACCGACTGAATCAGTCTAGCTCGGTAAAGTATCTCTTTTAGTCATAACTTAGTTCATTGCAGTTCCTGACTTGATCAAACAAATGGACCAATTTGATAACATCAAATATACAATAGAAAACAACTAAAAACTCATTACTTCATCATTGTCTGATCTGTATTTGTCACCCATTTAACTTTTCCTCTCAAGATATGATAACACAATAAAAATCAATAAATCAATTGCTTGAGATCAATGAAAAAACAACAACTGATTTAACCATTTCTACAATCATGATACTTGGTATCACTCGGTCTTCATCATCTCCATCAGATAAACATCAGTTAATCAACATCTCTATACATTCCTACCTTTTATACACACTTTGTCGGACCAAAATTTGACAAGTATAAAGGGAAGTTAAATCCCATCAAACATATCAGAGATTTTTTATATGCATGTATGAAAGTCATACATGAAGAGACATATATCATACGATTAATCCCTCATAGCCTAATTGGTTTTGCAATGGAGTGTTTCTCTCATTTACCCCATGACATTCAATCCTGGGGAAAATTGGTTGATAAATTTATTGCACATTTTTATCATAACATTAAAAGAAAGGTCAGTATCAAGGATATATGTGATAGAAAATAAAAGGAGAATCTTTCTCTAAATTTTTGCAAATATGGCATGGCATAGCCAAAAAAATACTATATGACATCCCAAAAAATATCTTGTAGTCATGTTTGGAGACAACCTAATCCTAAACATGTATTACACCATGGAACTTCAATTTTCTCACAACTTCCAAGATCTTATTGAGAAAGGGGTAAGATGTGGATGATCTTGAATAAAAAAGGAGTCCTTCCAGACCTTAATCAACCTTTCGCTTCCAAAGGAACAAATGATAAATCAAAATGGTGGAACAAAAAAAATGTTACCAATGATGGAGTCACGAATGCTAAAGTGGTAAACTGAGCCCTACCTGTGGTTAGTTTGAAAGGACATTCTATGCCAAAAATGCAAACCCAAACTATCAGTCACCCAATACCTAACACTCAAATCACTAACCTTTCATTTTGTAATTCTCCCAAAGGTCCAAGAATAGAAACACCTAAATGAATTTATACACCACTTGGCGAACCAATTGAATCAGTGACAAAGAAACTTGTACAGACTAACATAATCAGTTTACCTAAAATCCATGCATATGAATCTAGTCTATTTAAACCATATTAGTGAAACGATAAAAATTTAATTGAGTATCATCGTGTTAAGGGACATAAGAGTTATAGCTATTATAATCTCAATAACTTAATACAATAATTGATTGATCAACGAAAAGTCAAGTAAAAATATCAAACAAACAAACAACATAGATCACACAATATTAAAAATTCCATTGAAAAATCATAACAAAGGAAAGGCCCCCACGTATGATGATCATCATAAGAAATTTAATTATACTATTAATCATTTTGTAATATCATCAACCACATTGGCCAAGAAGATGACCAAGTTGCAACCATCATCATAAAGGGAAATCCTTCTAAGTGTGTTGTTACTACTTGCTGCTCCAAATTTGTCTTACAAGGGGCATCCTCTTCCACTAAAACACCACCTACCTCACAATACAACCTATTGAACCATCTTAAATACACAATTGTACAAATTTCCATTTTCAAGTTTCTTTACATATCCCCTCAGCACAAGGATGCACTTGACCTAGATTTTTGTAACTTCACTATCCCTAGTGACATTAACCTAGAAAATTTCCAAGACAAGGTTAATCATATCACCATTTCTACACATTCTATCTTTGTTGATTGAAACCTTCCTACACATAATCATTTCCATAATGATCCACTTCACCTAGAAGTGCAAGTACACAAGCATAGAATTAGACATGCTCTCATGTATGGTGCGACATGACTTAAAATATGTACTTTGTAAGTAATAATGACCTTGGGATATTCATATGAGAGTGTCAAAATCATAAGAATAATCAACATAAAGGCATATGATGAAGGTGAATGACTATCAAAGGGAGTCCTTGTTCTACCTATCCAAGTGGGGCCAATAACTAAGGCAATTGTTTCCAAATTCTTGATTTGGATTGAAGATAAAACATGTTGTTGGGTCACCCATGGATCCATGAAATGTAGGCAGTACCATCTACATACCTTCAATGCATAAAATTTTCTCATCATGGAACAAAAATAAAAATTCAAGGAGATCCAAACCCATTCTAATAGTGCAACAACTTGAGGAGTTACGTGGACAACCAAGTCCCTATAAATCAAGAAGCTTTCCACTCATCGAGTTCAAAAGCATCATCCCAAGCCTCCATAATAATAAAATCAATGTGCAAAATAAAGATAACTTTCAAGGATAAGGGTGTGGAGATTACAACTACCTCGAGGTTTTTTGTATCGAAAAACTCCCATATCCCTCGAGTCCCATGGAAAACCAAGACTAGTTTAAACACCCAAAGAAGTCACCGTTAGGTGTCATTTGTCCACTGTCTTTACCTGATGGGATAAAATGAATGAATAATACCTAGAAGAGAATGTAAATACATGCTTACATAGAGACCCTGAGGACATTCCAAGAATATAGATGCCTGTTGAGTAGTATGACAATGGTTTTTTGCATGGTTCAAAGATATGGATAAATTGGTAACACAAGACTAAGGGAATAAAAAAAGTAGTGTCACTAATCCTCCCATGTTCACAACCCACTAGACTTGGACTAGAGTATGGACAAAATTAGTCAAATATGGTCACTCAAGAAACCCCAATACAACCACATTAAATGGAAACTATAGATACTCAAGTGTCCCTCGAGGAGGAAGTCCTAGCAAACATTGATGAAGAGAAACTTGAGGATAGCTATGTTGAGAATGATTCTAATAAATATGAATAGGATACTCCCCACACCTCTAGCACTCTTTCCATTTCTCAAGATTTTGAATGCCTTAACCTAACTGAGGAACAACCTTGTGAAGATAAAAAAAATTGATGATAATTCTTGGAGACCCTGTCTTGACACACATGCACATTTCATAGGAATCATCATACTTAATTCATTATCCTATAAAAAACCTAATAAAATCCAAGACCTATGTCTAATATACCCTCACCTAATCGATTGGGGCCAACAAAGTCCAAATGACTTGGACATTTTCCAGAATGATGAAGCAATTGAAAAATTTATAGGGATTGGAGAAGGCATCCCATTAGGGGATCACAAAGCTATATTTTTAATTGAAATAGATAGAGAAACATATTTTTGGGAGGCTCTCATTCCTTCCATGCAACAAGAAATAAAAAAGGAAAATAAAAATAAAGGGTCATCTAGTAAAATATGCAAGGTGTTGTTTGAAAAAGAAAAAGTAAAAACAAATGGTGTATCCACTGGTGAAAACCTCTCTAAGGAACCAAGGGATGGAAGGTTGGAATCCCTACCCATTGATCAAGAGATCTTATTTTTATTGGTAGAGAAAACACAATAAGTCAACCTTGGTACCAAAGAGACTAAGAGAATTATCCACTTACCAACATCACTGACTCAAGAAGAAACAAAATAATTCATTTGTTTCTTTAAAGATAAACAGATAAAATTTTCTTGGTCATATGAAGACATGTCGGTTATGGATCTAGAATTGGTCCTCCATCATCTTCCTTTGATACTTGGAGCTAATCCTATCAAACAAAAACTTCACAAGATACACCCACACATAGCTCTATTGGTCAAGGAAAAACTTAAGAAGCTCTGAGACGTTGGATTCCTTATGCCCATTGATTATGTAGAATGGATTTCCAACCTTGTATCTATGACCAAACCAAGCAGAGACATCAAGCTTTGTATTGATTTAAGAGACCTTAATAAGGCATACGCGAAAGATGACTTCATGTTTCCCAACATAGACATGATTCTCGATCTCACTGCATTACATCATATGTTGTCCCTTATGGATGTATTATTCAGATATAACCAAATTAAGATAGCTACTAAGGATCAAACTAAAACAACATTCACTTGTGCATGGGGTACTTATTATTGGAACATGTCATTTGGCCTTAAAAATATTAGATCCACATATCTATGAGCCATAATAACACTATTTCATGAAATGATACAAAAGATCATGGAAGATTATGTGGATGACCTCTTAGCCAAGTCAAAAACAAGAGAAAATCATCTTGAAGTCCTAACTCCTATATTTGATCAGGTATAAAAATATAAGGTCAGACTAAATCCCAAGAAGTGTGTTTTTGTTGTCACATCAAGCAAGTTTATCAGATTCATAGTTTCACACAAAGCCAAATAAGTAGATATTGCAAAGCTAAAAGCAATAATGGAAATGCCTCCTCCAACCAATATAAAATGATTAAGGAGCCTACAAGGCAATTTTCACTTTTTCTGTAGATTTATCACACAACTTGTGGATAAGTGCCACCCTTTTCAACATCTACTCCACAAGAGAGTCACATTCACGTGGAAAAAACAATGTCAACACGCTTTTCAGATACTAAGAGACAATTTTCTATCTCCACCTATATTAGTACCTCCAACACCATGAAAACCTTTTTTATTGTACATATCAACAATTGATTCTTCACTTGGAGCTCTACTGACACAACTAGATGATCAAGGGAAAGAGAGTGTTGAGTACTATATTAGAAGAGCATTAGTGGGTTATGAGATAAACTACTTCAAGATTGAGAAAGCATGCCTATAAGTAGTATTCCCTTCATAGAATATGCGACACTATATGTTGAGTCATACAACCAATATGGTGGCTAACATTAATCCACTTAAGTATTTTTTGAGTAAATTAACTCTCACTAGATGATTGGAAAAATGAGTCATGATCCTAAGTGAATTCTACATAGAGTATATGGACAGGAAAGCCATAAAATAGAAAATCATTGCAGATCAACTAGGAGAGGCACCCAAAGACACACATAAACCACCAATATTCAATTTACAAGATGAATATATACTCAAACTTGAAGAGAAACTCTTTGTATGACATTGATGGATCCTTTACAAGTCAAAAATATAGAGAAAGAATAGTTTTTATCAATCCTCAAGGAGATGTAATACCAAAATCCTACAGAATTAATTTCCCATGCATGAATAAACATAGCTAAGTAGGAGGCTCCAGTAACATGATTAATATTAGTTATTCAGTGAAGGATTAAAAACAAATAAGTCTACAAAGACTCCCAACTAGTCATCAATCAAGTCAAGAATGACTATCTGGAAAAGGATGAGAAGGTAATACCGTAGAAAAGAATGATGGATGAGATCAATATTTCCTTTGCATATATCATCTTTGAACAATTCCTAGAATCCAAAACAAGGTAGAAAATTCTATGGCCATAGTAGCCTCTTTGGTTGAGATTCCTCACAATGAGACACGATTTTAATTCTTGGTGGAGCAACTCATGATCCCTTCATATGACATACCAACTTTTGAGTTAGTGTGTGACATAGTTGGTCCCTAATATTGATGGTATCAAGACATTTACACCTATCTCAAAGATAACTTACTTTCACCTGATCTATCTCGTAACCAGAAAAAATAACCTCATTAGACAATCCACATGTTACTCCATTATAACCAACACTCTCTATAGAAAAGGTCGAGCAAAAAAATACTTTTAGGTTTCTTGATCAAATGTAGCATAGATGACCTTACAAAAGCTCCACAAAGGTGTTTGTGGGTCCTATTCAAGTGGTCTGGCTCTAGCTAAGAAGCTCTTAAGGATAGTTTACTACTGGCCAACCATGGAAAAGGATGAATATAAATTTGTTCAGAAATGCAAGCAATGTCAAGTACATGGAGACCTTATTCATGCACCAACACAAGGGTTGCAACCAATCACATCACCATGACCTATTTCACAATGATAAATTGACCTCATGGGAAAGATCAAATTCACCTCATCTAATAGACACAAGTATATCCTCACTTACACAAAATAATTCACCAAGTGGGTGGAGGCCATTCTCATGACCAATATCAATGGAAAAAAAAATTCAAAGTTTATTTTAAACTACATCATTTGTCTATTTGGTATCTTCTTAACCATAGTCACTAATAATGGTGGACCATTTAATAACCATTAAGTTAAAGAACTACGCAACCAATTCTACATATAAAATTGATTTCCACCCAATAATACCCGTAAATTAATGACCAGGCAGATGCAACCAACAAAACCATCCTTAAAATCCTCAAAAAGGTTGTCAATGACACTCGTCGAGATCAACATCTACAATTGAATCTCTCTTTGGGCCTATAGAACTTGTGTCCATACTCCAATAGGGGAAACACCTTATTCCCTTGTCTATGGATCTGAGGTGATATTATCTATTGAGGTCAAGTTACCCTCGCTGAAAATTTCATTTCTAAACATCAGCACCGATGAAAAATATATAGTTTCTATACTTAGTGTGCTAGAGCTATTAGATGATAAGAAACAAAATGCTCTTAACAATCAACAAGGTTATCAAACATTAAGAGGGTTCAACCTCGAACATTTTAACGCAAGGACTTGGTACTCAAGGAGGACCAAAATAATCTTTTTGAAAGAGAGAAGCCAGGAAAATTTGGACCTAACTGGCTGGGACCATATATCATCATCAAATCCTTTGGAAATGGAGCATACCAATTTTCAAGACAAGAAGGAGAAAAAATCCTAGACCCCATCAACAAAATGCACTTAAATTTTTTTTATATCTGATGTCCCAAGGTGCAATTCAAAAATGGAAAAAATACAAAACAAATACAAAAATCTAAAAAATCGCCACTTAGATGAAAACCTGACAAACAAGTGTCTCTGTGACAAACAAAAAAGTCAAAAAAGAGTAAAGTGAAATAAATTTCCCATTGGTGAAAACCTAGTAAAATAGGTGCTATTGGGTAGGTACAATGGTGAAAATCTGACACCATGTGTGAGGTCCTTTCTCTACTATCTAAGAGTCATAATCACCATCATCAAACCACTTGCATTTTCATACTTTCATCGCACGCACGACCTATTATCCACACACCTTTGCAATATCATGTACACCTCTATGAAACCATGCACACTTGTCTACACACAATGCTTTTAATCACCAAACTGGTGGTAACTAGGTAAACTATCCTAAAAATCCCTAAAAATAAGAAAATGTCCTGCAAAAACCCCTAAAAATTAGGAAATATCATGAAAAAATCCCTATAAATCATAAAATGTCTTAAAAAATCATAAAAAGCTTAAAAAGTCTTGGAGAAAACTCAAAAACATTGAAACCCTACAGTAAAATCATCCAATAAATAAATCTCTTGTGACAAAAAAATCAAAAGGCAGAATCACACATCAAACACATATCAAAACAATGTGCTTATCATCAATCCACAATGGACTCACAAACTAGTCCTGCACAACAATCTTACCGAGATGATATGGTCGCATTCAAATGTCTATCCAATCATTATAAAAAACAATCAATTGTCTTATATAGTGATAGATACACTCGGAACTAGACAAATCGGTCTTAAGCGAGTAGTCCATTCCTGGAACAAGACAAACATCATCATCAATTAGATAACCAATCGAGATAATGATCAATACGATTGTTGACTAAGTTAGTCATGTTCATCTATTGTTGATTTATCTTTTTCAATTACATTCTTATGTTGCTCAAGGATATCACTAAGTGATGAGAGAGGTTGGAATGTATCATGATCTTGTTTTCTTTGTTTTTTTATTTGTGGGATGTTTCTATAAAGTTTTGAGGCAAATATGTTAAGGGTGTCTGTGTTGGTACATTCATTCAGCAAGGATCTCATGAAAATCTAAAATTCAAGGATCATTATGCTTGTGACTATCACACATTCCTTGACCCTAAACATACTAACCATAGAATGAAGGGTTTCATTCCTTGTGTGCTATCTAATTTATGTGACATGGGAAAGTGCAACAATGTCTAGATTTCCGATATCTAGACACTTTTTTTTCTATGTTAAATTAAGGCTCAGTGATGAAAGAGTTGTAAAAAAACCCTGTCAAGGCTCAAAATAATCACATCAATTCATCTAAATCGATAATTCACCTCTCACTCAATCTTAATTCCTTACCAATTCTTCTAACTGATCTTATTCAGCTAGTCCAAGATCACTAGGAAAATGAAGTACTCTGACATGCAAAATCATGCATCCTGCATCCAAAAACATGTTAGGACATATACATTTCATGCATCCCAAAATAAAAGTATATAATCACATACATCTTCCATATCATATGTTTTTCACACATATTTTGCTTAAATAAAAATACAGAAACATAGATTAATTCTCATGTTAGTCATGCATTCATATTATACCACATCAAAAGCTCACATCATATAGAGATCATAATGTTAATCAACTGATGGAGATGATGAAGACTGAGTGATAATAAGTATACATGTTTGTAGAAATGGTAAGATCAGTTGTTATTTTGTCATTGATGTCAAGCAATTGATTACTAATTTTTATTGAGTTACCATATCATAAGAAGAAGTTAAATTTGTGACAAATACAAATCAGATAATGATGAAGTAATGTTGATATAATTGTTTTCTACGATATATTTGATGTTATCAAGTCGGTACACTTGATTGATTAAGTCAAAAATTGTAAAGAGTTAAGTTATGATGGAAAAGAGTTACTCTATCGAGCTAGACAGAGACAGTCGGTATAGATTTGTGTTAATCAGTTTCAGTTACCGAGCATCGAGCAGTTAATGAAGTTAGTTACTGAGTTGTAAAGAAAGTTACCGAGTATAGGATATTGATTGAGAATGATGATAATAATTAAAAGAAGTTTTTTATAAGATCTATGAGCAAGAAAATTCAATAAGAAGATCTAAGGCAAAGATCAAGCGGTTAAACTTGATTATGAGATTTCTAAGAAAATGTTCAAGTTACAAGGTAAAAGTTTAACAATTTACTGAGTTAAGATTTATGAAGAAGATGATCGAACCACTAAGCGCAAATGATGGAAAACCTAAGAAAGAAGATTAAGAGGCAAACATTTTTCTATATAAAGGATGAGAAATAAACAAAGATATAGATGCTGGCGAGTTAAATTAAGAAGGAAAAGAAGCTGAAGAATAGAGTTACTGAGCAAAACAAAGAAGCAGAAAGAGAAGAATCTATAGTCTAAAGTAGAGACAAATGGAGTATATGATGCCAATATTCATGTGAGCATAAAGGATATAAACCAAGAAAAAGGTAGTTTCTATATTTATAGATCAAAGTTTTGCTGTGGCTTATTAGCATTTGTAACAAATAAAATCTCTTAACCGAGTGGATTTAATAGTCCTATTTGTTTCTGATTAAGTAAAATAGGTTTTAAAGGGTTCCTGAAACCCAATACAAAGCTTAAGATAAAGTAATAGGTCTTTACATAAAAAATAGCGGGAACAAAGACAGAAACAGGCCACAGCCAGGGCTACAGAAAAAGAGAACAAGAAACCCATCAACACTGTAAGAAAAAATAAGACATGGAAGTCCAGCAACCTAGATGCATCCCGTAAGAG
This sequence comes from Thuja plicata, assembly GCA_018584345.1. NCBI lineage: Eukaryota > Viridiplantae > Streptophyta > Pinopsida > Cupressales > Cupressaceae > Thuja > Thuja plicata. Next base: position 5,193,471 of record MU228403.1, read on the forward strand.
GAACAACCAACAAAGAACCAATAGCCAACACCCAAATCCACAAGAAGGGTCATTTCTTCCCCTTTTGGGATTGAAGGGAAATAACAAACATGGGCAAATTTTTAGATTTTTTCCTTTTCACATCAGTCCACCCAACATCCACCATGTTGGCCAAACCCTGCAAATCGGGGACCAAAACTCCCAGATCCAGAGAGCCAGGAGAAGGTACCATAGAAGGGCTAGGTACAACCAACAGGATAGGTACAAAAAATCCCGTAGCCATAGGCTAGAAGGAAACATCGGATCGTTTCCAGCAAGAGAAGCAACAACCTCACCTCCATCAGAGACCTGAACACAAGTCTCGGTACAAAGAGTCACCGCAGGGACAAAGAGAATAGAAATAGATAGAGGAGAGGCCTCACCTAGGGAAGAGACCTTAGCAGACACAAGAGGCTCATTTGCCTCAACAACCTCTAGAGCAGAAGAAACAACCTGAGAAAATCTTTGGATAGACGAAGCCTTCCCAACAGTGTAATGTTGAGAAGAAGCCCCCTTCCAACAATAAGTAGATTTTTTTTAATCTTCTCTAAGCCACACTGATCAGCCAAATGACCAGTTTTGAAACATTTCTTGCACCTGAAGGGGAGCACTTCATAATCCAGGGATTGGATCTAGGCACCTTTAGAGTGCTTCAACATAATCTTTTCCAGAAGAACCTTAGAAATGTCCACGTCCACCAAAATCTGGGCATAAGTTGAATGAAGAATATCAGAAGAGTCCTCATCAACCATCATGAAGTCCCCAAGAGCCTCACCCACAACCTCTAACAAGGAATCCACCCAAATGTGAAGGGGAAGGTAGGGAAGCCAGACCCAAATGGGAACCTTGGAGAAAGTCTCAGAAGAGGGATCAAATTCAGGATGCCAAGGCTTCACTATAAGCATAAACCGAGCATCCCAACTAAAACAATGATCACATAAAATTATTTTCCTATCAGCAGTATTTTCAAACTTTGCTATGAAAAAACCCCGAGCCATAGGAAAAATGTGAATGATACCAGAAATACTAGGTTGCCAACGTCAAGAAATCCAGGAGTGAAGGTCAGGAAGACTCGGCCAAAAGCCCTTGAAACTGTAGATAAGGCCATGGGCCGAGAAATCAGAGGACATCTCATTAATATCCTTCACAACCTCATCCTCTAGAGGGATAGTGATAGGGTTAGAGACCAAACAAGGAATAGAATCCTTATTTCCCCTTGGATTTGAAGAGCTAGGAACTCGAGCGATAGAGGAACCAGGGGTTGGAGGAGCCGAAGAGCCAGGAACCCTAGCCTTCGATGAGGGAGCCAAAGAGCCAGGATTCCAAGCTGCCGCTAAAGGAGCTGAAGCGCTAGGACCCCGAGCTGCCGCAGAAGGAGCCAAGGAGCTAGGGGCCAGAGGAGCCAAAGAGCCAGGAAGCCTGGCCTCCGGTGAGGGAGCCAAAGAGCCAAGAGTCCAAGCTTCTGCCGAAGGAGTCAAAGCGCCAGGACCCTGAGCCGGTACAAAAGGAGCCAAGGAGCTAGGGACCAGAGGAGTCAAAGAGATAGGAACCCTAGACTCTAGCAAGGGAGCTGAAGAGCCAAGAGTCTGAGCCACCGCTGAAGGAGCCTTGGGCCAGAAGCCCTAGCCGTCACTGAGGGAGCCAAAGAGCCAGGAGCAGAAGGAGTCAGAGAGACATGAACCCTAGCCGCCATAGAAGAGCCTAAAACAATTCCAAAATTATCAGAATTAACAAATAGTCCTATTTGTTAATCCTAGATGTAGGTGAGATTCCAAAAGAGTGTTTAAAGTCCTCTATCAAGGCTACTCCTAACAGGGTGAAGATCTTAACAGATCTGAGGTAAATCCCTTAACAGGGTCACATCTAGAAAATGTGTTTGTAATCTTTAACAGGATAAGTTCTTAACCAAACGTACTTCAAAAAGGTACATTTTTATTGTGGGTCACAATTTCCACAGAGGTTTTTCCCATATTGGGTTTCCTCATTAAATCTAGTGTTAACTAAATTTGAATGGTTGATTTGCATATTGTGAGATGTATGATTGTTTAAGTTATTAAGTTATTTGGTGAGTCAGTTATTACTGTATTAAGTTCTCCTGAGTGAATCAGTGAAGATAAGTTTTAAGTATTCAAGTTTGATTTTGTCTGATTCACCCCTCCTCTCAGTGGAACCAATAATTGGCATCATAGCACTGGTTCTCTGAAGTGTTAAGTTTAAAAGGACTTGATTCAAGATCTAAATATGTATAAGAGGGAAGCACCAAAGTTGAATAGGGAACATTTCTCTATATGGAAAAGAAGAATGAGATTGCATGTGTCTGGTATAATAGGATATGGACTTGATTTTCTTGATAATGAATATGTTGCACCAAAAACTACACCTATGGCACACTGAGCAAAGATAGAAACAAGAACACACACAAGTCATGATTGAGATTGCTTCTACACTTACCGAATAGGATTATGATGAACTTGATGGATGCAATACTTCAAAACAAATGTGGGATAATCTTATTTTAACCTATGGTGGAGATCAACATGTTCAGAAGGCAAAAGCAGAAAGTTTGAGAGGTAGATTTGATTCAATGAGAATAAAATAAGGAGAAAACATAATACAATACAACACTAGACTTAAGGAGATTGTTAATTCTATCAGAGGAGCTAGTGGAACCATAACATAGGAAGATGTTACAAGAAATTTTTTGAGAACCATACTACCTAGTTATGCTATTCGAGTATCTTCTATACAAGAATTGAGGTCCATTCCTCAGATAAATGTTTCACTTGATGCTACTATTGGTAAGCTGGTTGCAATTGAGATTAATGGTTTTGATAATATTCTACCTGATACATCTAAGATTGAGTCTGCATTTAATTCATCTTTGAAGATTGGAAGTTCTAAGGACTCTAGACCTAGTGATAGATATTTGAGCAGTGCTAGTAAGATATTTTATAGTTGTCAGAGCGGTTTGGAAGAGTTATATGTCGTAGATGAAGAGAATGAGTGAGAGTTTGAAGCTTTGTTGGCTAGAAGGATACAAAGAGGCAAAGGGAAATACTGAGGTAAGGTACCCTTGAAATGTTTTAACTATAACAATATTGGTCATTTTACATCTAACTTCCCTGAGAAAGATAATGAGGAGAAGAAAGATAATAGAGATAAGGACAAAAGAGAAAACAAATTCAGGAGATTCAGAGACTACAAAAACAAAGGTAAGAAATCTTGTCATATTTCTAATGGAGACCTAAGTGATGACGATTCAGATGAAAGTGATGAAAAATAAGTTGTGTATGTTGCTTTTAAAGACAATCCTGATGAAGAAAACAAAGAAGAACCAATAGCCCTAATATCACAAGTAAGTAAGAATGAAACATGGATTATAGATAGTGGTTGTTCACATCACATGACTGGTGACACACTTAAGTTTATTTCCTTGGAAAATCATGATGGAATATTTTTTAGATTTGGTAATTATGCTCCATACCCTATGAAAGGAAAAAGTTCTAATAATTTACTGAATAACACAAGATGCGATGATTTTATTGGGTTGAAGGTTTAAAGTATAATCTGTTGAGTGTTGCAAAATTAAATAACACATGTCACTGATTGGAATTTAAACATGGAAAGGTGAAATTTTTTTATAAGAAGGAAAGTATGATTGCTACTAGAGAACAATCTAAAGGTAATTTATTTTATCTTGATACTTCTATGAAGATTTTTCTGTTTGCTAAAGTTGAGGATGTCTGGCTATGACACAAAAGTATTTGTCATGTTAATTTTGACAAATTGATCAAAGTGAGTAAAAAGAATAGAGTCACAGGATTACCGAGATTAGAGAAACCTGAAAAATGCTATTTGCAGAGAATGTCAATTGGGAAAGATGACTAAATATAGTTTTTCAAGCAAGAATTATGTTACACAAGGAATTTTGGATTTAGTGCATACCGATTTATGTAGACCCATGAGAACTCAAGGTTACTATGGAGACAAATATATTATTTTATTTGTGGATGATTATTCTAGAATGATGTCTGTAATGTTTTTAAAAGAAAAATCTGATGCATTTCAAATGTTTAAGTGGTATAAGGCCTAAGTTGAGAAAGAAACAGGAAGACAACTGAAATGTCTGATATCTGATAGATGAGGTGAGTTTCATCTGATGAGTTTACACTATTTTCTAATGAAAATGGAATTAAGAGACATATGTCAACACCAAGGACACCACAACAAAATGGTATTAATGAGAGAAGAAATAGATCTATTGTTGATTGTGGTAGGACACTAATGATTGAGAAAGGTATTTCACAGAACTTTTGGAGAGAAGCAGTCAGTACTGTTGTTTACACATTGAACTGAGTACAAATGAAGAAAGGTACCAACAGAACACCTTATGAAATCTGGTATGAACACAAACCTAATGTGAGTTATTTCAAAGTTTTTGGAAGCAGATGTTATATCTTGAAAGATTCTAGAGAAGGAAAGTTTGATTCTAAAGGGGATAAAGGAATATTCTTATGATACTATACAAGGAGTAAAACCTATAAGTGTTTGAATAAAGTTACTAACAAAATGGTGGAAAGTGTAAGTTTGATAATTGATGAGTTTGCAAAAAATAATTATGAAGAAAGTAAAAAGGAACCTGCAAACTATGATAAGTTTGTATATGTACAACTTGATGTTCTTGACACATTATTGAGAGCACCTACCAAGGAGGAAGCTAAATATATTATTGTACAATTAAATGATGAGGATGAAGCGCCAAGACCCACCGAGCATGTTTTAGAAAAGTATGTGAGGAGACACCAATCCTCGAGAAAGATTATTGGAAATAAAGATGCTGTAGTGATGACAAGAAGCAAAGTAAGAGATAATACATGTTTGATATCTTCATTTGAGCCAAAGAAAGTTAAAGAAGAACTAGATAATGAAGATTGGATGAAAGAAATGAAAGAAGAGTTTGATCAGATAGAAAAGAACAGTACATGGATGTTAGTACCTAGGCCAAAGGATAAAAATGTTATTGGTACTAAATGGATTTTCAGAAACAAGCTGAATGAGAATGGTGAAGTTATTAGAAATAAAGCTAGACTGGTTTGCAAAGGTTATGGAAAAGAAGAATGCATAGATTATGGAGAGAATTTTGCACCTGTTGCTAGATTGGAAGGAGTTAGAATACTTGTAGCTTATGTGGCTTACAAAGGATTCAAATTTTATCAAATGGATGTCAAGTTTGCATTTCTGAATTGGATACTGGAAGAATGAGTTTACATTGAACAACCTGAAGAATTCATTGAGAGAAAAAATAAGAACAAGGTATGTAAATTACACAAAGCTCTTTATGGTTTGAAGCAAGCACCCCGAGAACGGTATGAGATATTGAACTCTTATCTAATCAAAATAGGATTTCAAAGAAAAAGTGATAACAATAATGTTACTTGAAGTGTGACAGTAAGAACAAGGTTTTGATTGCTGAAATTTTTGTTGATGATATTATTTTTGGATGCAATAACACCTTATGTAAGGCATTTGCTGATGAAATGAGAAAAGAGTTTGAAATGTCAAAGATTGGAGCGATTAAGTTCTTTCTAGGTCTATAGATACAAGTTGCATAAGGGATCTATATTACACAATCTAAGTATATTAAAGAGATCCTAAAAACTTTTGGTACGGAAGATTCCAAGCCTGTTGGAACATCAATGGTCATAGGATGTAAATTATCTAAAGAAGACGAGACACAAGAGGTGGATAATGCTATTTACCAATCCATGATTGGTAAACTTTAGTATGTTTTTCACAAAAGACCTGATATAGCACACGTTGTTGGAATTGTTGCAATATTTTCTTCTAATCCCAAGGAAACACATGTTTGCAGTCAAGAGAATCTTTAGATATCTGAAAGGAACTAAAGATTTTGGTTTATTGTACAAGAAAGGAGGTACTTTTGATCTAAAAGTATACACTGATGCAAATTGGGATAGAAATATTGATGATAGGAAAATTACTAGTGGAGGAGCATTCTTTCTAGGTGAAAGATTGGTCACATGGCTAAGCAAAAAGCATAGTTAAATTTCACAGTCTACTGCCGAGGCAGAATATGTTGTTGCTGCCATGAATTGTGCGAACATTGTTTGGATCAAAAAACTAGTTGAAGGTATGCAAGAGATTATCTCAGGTCATATAACTATTTTTTTGTGATAACACAAGTGCTATCAACATATCAAAAAACCCGATTATGCATTCAAAGACCAAGCACATTTCTATCAAGTATCACTACTTGAGAGAACAAGTTCAAGATAAGAATGTGATATTGGAATATATGAATTCAGTGAAACAATTGGCTTATATCTTTATAAAGCCACTACCGAAGGATGCTTTTGAGTATCTTAGAGGTAAATTAGGGGTTCTTTCCCTATCTAATATTCACTAAAAGAATGAGGCATTCTGCATCAATTCTATACTTTATTAGAATATCTATTCTTGAATTGATATTAGTATGGAACACTTTAGGTGATTCCTGAAGTTGTGTGAAGATTTTTGTATGTAATGATTATTTGTACATGTAAGGTATAATCCACTGTTGAAACAAGTTTTTTAGGAGTATGAATTTTTGGCATTGTTTTCAAAAAGGGAGAGAACAAATTCATGACATTTATCCATAAGGGAGATATCAATGAAAGAGGGAAAAAATGAATTGCTACTATTTACTCATGAAGGAGAATCAGAATGTATGCTACAATATCAAAATATTTATCTAAGAGGGAGAATAGTGAACAATTTAAAGATAAAAATAGAACTATCAACTCAGAGGGAGTAATGACATAGATTGACAGTATTGAGAATTGCCATAATCAATTTCTATAGTACTAATATAGTGTTGTCATAAATTCCAAAGAGGGAGATTGTTAATCAATTGATGGAGATGATGAAGACCGAGTGATAATAAGTATACATATTTGTGGAAATGGTTAGATCAATTGTTATTTTTTCATTGATGTCAAGCAATTGATTACTGATTTTTATTGAGTTACCATATCATTAAAATGAGAAGTTAAACTGGTGAAATATATAGATCAGATAATGATGAAGTAATGTTGATATAATTGTTTTCTACTATATATATGATGTTATCAAGTTGGTACACTTGATTGATTAAGTCAAAAATTGCAGAGTTAAGTAATGACTGAAAAGAGAAAGAGTTACTCTACCGAGCTAGATAGATTTAGTCGGTATAGAGTTGTGTTAGTCAGTTTTAGATACCAAGCATCGAGCACCGAGCAATGAATGAAGTTAGTTATCGAGTTGCAAAGCAATTTACAAGATATTGATTGAGAATGATGATAAGATCAAATTTAATACGAAGATATGATGATCTATATGTTGATAATAATTAAAGGAAGTTTGTTAGAAGATCTACTAGCCAGAAAATTCAATAAGAAGATCTAAGGCGAAGATCGAGCGGTTAAACCTGATTATGAGAGTTTTAAGAAAATTTCAAGTTACAAGGTAAAAGTTTAATGATTTACCGAGTTAAGATTTATGAAGAAGATGATCGAACGACTGAGTGCAAATGATGGAAAACCTAAGCAAGAAGATTAAGAGGAAATTTTTTGTCTATATAAAGGATGAGAAATAAACAAACAAAGATGCTAGCGAGTTAAATTAAGAAGCAGAAGAAGCTGAAGAACAGAGTTACCGAGCAGAACAGAGAAGCAGAAAGAGTAGAATCTACAGTCTAAATAAAAAATAAATGGAGTATATGATGCTAGTATTCATGTGAGCATACAATATCTGAACTAAGAAAAAGGTAGTTGCTATACTTATACATCAAAGTTTTACTGTTGCTTATTAGCATTTGTAACAAATAAAATATCTTAACTGAGTGGATTTAATAGTCCTATTTGTAAATCCTAGATGTAGGTGACATTCTAAAAGAATTTTTAAAGTCCTCTAACAAGGCCACTCCTAACAGGGTGAAGATCTTAGTAGATCTAAGGTAAATCCCTTAACAGGGTCACATCTAGAAAATGTGTTTGTAATCTTTAACATGATAAGTTCTTAACCGAACGCACTTTAGAAAGGTACATTTTTATTGTGGGTCACAATTCCCACAAAGGTTTTTCATATATTGGGTTTCCTCGTTAAATCTGGTGCTAACTGAGTTTGAATGATTTTTTTGCATATTATGAGATGTATGGTTGTTTAAGTTGTTAAGTTATTTGGTGAGTCAGTTATTACTATATTCAATCCTACCGAGTGAATCAGTGAAGCTAAGTTTTAAGTATTCAAGTTTGATTTTGTCTGAGTCACCCCCTCTCAGTGGGACCAACACATAATGCATAAGTACATCCATTTATCAAAGCATAGAATCATTATCGCATCGCATAAAATGAAATAATATGCATACATATAGAATAACGTAAATGCATCCATACAAAAGCATCATCTAAACATCATATAGAATCTCACATCATACATGTCAACATCATAACAACATAATACATCGCCAAAATTATATATATATATATAGAAATGGTGTCAGAGTACAAAATCATGATGTCTATCCAACAAAGCTCACAAGCTTGCAGAATATATGCAAAAAGGGTATTTATAGACAAAAAACCACAAACCCTAATTGCGTCTATAGACCCTTTCAACTCAAATGATAATATCTTGGACTCTAGAGGTTTATTTTTTGAACCATTTGATCTTGTATACCTTAATTAACATTGTTGACAAATTAATGCTCATGTTACCCATTTTTGCTCAATTTTTTGAGGGGGAACCAAAATGACCTAATTGTCACCAGGGCATGTTTGGGCAAGTTAAGAATCTAATATTCTTTGACATGATGCTCAAAATCACACCATATCAAAGAGGGGAAAAATGTAGACACCTAAAATTGTCCCACACTTGCAAATAACAAACAACAATTTTCCTTAATAAAAAACAAACAACAATTTTCTTCTATTAATTAAATAATTATTCAACTAACTTGTCTTGTTAACACCATTTCTTTCCAAATCAATTAATTGCTCTAATTTCCTAATCATTCATCATTTAATCAAATCCTCTTGATATTAATTAAATAATCACATTATTTAATTAATTACAATTTTACCTTAAATTAAATAATCTTTATTATTTAATTTAATTCAATTTCCTCTTCCCACATTTTAAATAATTATTCTAAATTATTTTAATTGGTTTATTAATTCCTCTTGTTAAATTAATTCAATTCAAATCCATGTAAAAATTCAAACTCGCTGATTTCCCCTAATTTCATTTCATTTCACTTCCCTCTAATTTCATTTCTAATTTCTAATTTTGAAAATTTTGCAATAAATCTAAAGATTCTGATTTTGTCTAAAAAACGCTAAATCCAAACTTTCTAAGCTGCTATATTTTCCCATGATTTTTCCAATTGCTCAATTAGTTTAGATTTTATGCAATTTGTTAAATCCAAAAATCAATTCAATCATGGTTGTCACAATCATTTTCAACCATCGATCTATTTTGTTTCAGATCAATCTCAACTATCCGTTCGAATAAGGAATTCTATAAAATCGAGGCTCTTCTTCATTTTCAAAGACCACTAATTGCAAATTGTTTCTTGAATCTTTGAGCCATAATTGAAGGTTAGAAACACGGAGAGCCATGCAATCACTACAGAGAGAAGAGAATCGATGGAAGTTTTCAAGGGGCAGTATTAAAGTTTGATTGTTTTATTTTGAAATTATTTTACTTGTTTTCCTTTTGCTTTGACCGTTAGTAGGCATGTTAGATTTTCTGAGTTTATTCATTTTTGTGATGATATTGTGTACTCCCATTGTTTGATATCTTATAGACAATATTTCCCTACGACAACTAGAACAAATAATATTGTGCTATGATAAGAGTGGACTAAAGATGACACAGATTCAACTCCTAATGATGTCAAGGACAACGGTAACTCAACAAGGAGTGCAAAGAACAAATAGGGAATCCCTGCCACCATACTCACCAATTGGTTAGGTGGTATCACATCAGCTATAAGAAAGGTCCTCGTACATTCCATAATGTAAAGAGATGGTGAGAATGATCTACAAGCTTAAGATTATTAATCCAAAGTAGAAGTTACACAAATTTGCTAATAATTACCTAACGCATTTAGGGATGCAATTTTGGTAAGTGATGGAGGGTTGGTTTTCAAAAGTGTCATCATGAAGTCACATTGAGGATAACATAAGACCTTGATAGTGATACAACACTAAACCTTTGGCTTACAATGGTGTCTACATTCTAGAGCACACTATTGAAATCTTGTAATGCCAATCCACGTGTTCCTCAAATAATTTGGAATTGTGATGATACAAGTAGAAATATAGTGATGTGGGTCTTTACCAAAAGAGGTAGTTGAAGTGCTTCCTACATCATTCCAAAGCGAAGGGAATGAATTGTCATTATTTGTTATGTGAATGCTACTGTTCAAATTATACTAGGTTTCTATATGTTCAAAGATAAAAAGAAGCTGAAAAAATATACCACTGGATATGAACCAAATGCTTGCATAGCTACCCAACCCCATGCATGGATTTGCATTACTTTAATAAATCAGTTCTAAATGGTGTCTCACCAACCAATAAATGCTTGCTAATTTTTTATGACCATAGAAGCCATGTTGTAATGACAATATGAGAGGTGAGGTCATTAGGGATTGGATTTCTAACATTACTAGCTCACACTTCACACAAATTACAACTACTATACATGCGCGCCTTTTTTGCATTCAAATCTAAGTGATGAATTTTATTGGACAATTATCTCCATTGAAATTAAGAGGATATAAATAGTCATACTTGACAATAGGATATTTACAAAGGAACTAATTATTGCAAACATCATAAAAATATTTAAAAGTACATGTATATGCCCTCTTAATCTTGATGCACTTATGAAGGACATACATTATATTGACACATTTTATTTTAGTATACACGATGATGCTTCTTCAGTGCAAAAAAATCTTAGTTTTTTAGAAATTGATGCCGCACAAGTAGAAGTGAAAAATAACTTGCTTGTAGTAGGGGAATCACATCCTAAAACACTTAAGCTAGTGGTACTTGAATGCAATTATGCACTTAATAGTACTTATTTTGAGGTTAAAATTTGTGTTCAAATATAAAAGACTCATCATGAGTAACAAGAAGATATAATTACTCTTCCATCTTGGAAAAACCGATCATCATGGTTATTGGAGGGTGCTATGAATTTGGGAATTGAATTACATCCCCCAAAAGAAGAAGACTCACTTGCCTTCCCATCTTTGCACCCAAATTAAATAATTCTAAAATGGTACATTTCTATGTTGATTGTGGAGGTTGAGATGAAAAAATCATTAAACATATGTTTAAGGTTAATCTTTTCTTTTAATATTGACATGACATGTTTCTAAAATAAAAAATTGTAGGTCGACATTTCAAATTTATAAAATGAGTTCTTGTTTCTAAAATAGAATAGGTAACCATTATTGTCATGATCCTGAATGAAATTGAGCATTCATTTTATATTTTTCCTTGGGATCCCAAAGCATAATGAGTACCCATTATTTTAAATTCGAAACAAGAGGAAACTGAGAAAATAAATTTAATGTTTATTTAGGGGCTTGGCTTAGTCACACCCCATAATAGTATTGCCACCTTTACAAAAAAACCTTATTTTTGATAGGTTTTGGAATAAAGATACTATAAAATGAAATGTTTAAAATATAGTAACAATAAAGAGAAAAATAATAATAAATGTAAACAATGTTGGCACTTGGGAGTCATAAATACAGATAAAATGTAGACAACAAGAGAATGTACCAAGAATAATGTCACCTTGAAGCTTGAAAAACACTAGGGATAACAATGTTACTTTGTATCAATTGAATTGCCACAATCTCACAAAGATTTGATTGAAAATGGAATCACAATAAAATGCAAGAATGAATGGTAATATTTAAAAAATAGTTATCGAGTTTTTTGCTTTTTTTCCTTTCAAGAGACAGAGCTACAAAAATTGCATTCCACTTTATACAATTTTACTATTGGAGTTTAAAATTGGAAACAAAAGAGAGGACAAGGGTCAAATAATTGATTGACCTAGATCCAAAGCCATTACCTTTTTTAAGTCGAGGGAGACCATGGGAAAGTAACCATCAAATGATCATTCTATTTGTGAATTTCTTCAAGATGCTAACAAGTTCCATGAATCTCTGCATGTTGCAGTCTCACTTGGGAAAGTTTGACACAAAAAGGATGTAGAAGATATAAATTGTCATATGAGGAGTATGACCTCAAAACACTAAAATTTTGTATTTTAGATAATTCATATAGTGTGAGTTTGAACATGTATAAAATTTTCAACATTACAAAAGAAAGGTATGCAATAATGATTCCTAAATTAATTTTAGAGAAGAGCATCGAGTTAATTTTATACCTTTATAATTAAAAAAAGGAGAAACACATATTAAACATAAAAAATGAATCTTAGTATAGGTATATGTGAAAAACCTTTTGAGAGGAAAATTACATACTTTAAAGCATACTCTAAAGCAACCCAATATTTTTTTTAATGATTTAAGCACAATTATAATACACTTACAGAGAATCCTTTATAAGAGTATCACTAACTAGAGATCTAGAGTAACTTCAACAACATAGAAATATGTACAAGCTCACTAAAAATACCTCCATCTCAAGTAACCTATAAATAAGATAACTAATACATGAAACCATCAATTGAAATTTAAAAAACTATTGGCAAAAATCAGGCAAAAAATTTGGTGCTCAAAATATCTAGTTAGGAAAATCTACACCTAAATCCCAAGATGAGTTCATAGGATAAACATAACACCTTCCTTCCACTTATCATAAGCACATCATAACCCACTCACCAAGTTGAGAATCATATTTTGAATTCATTATCTTGTTCAAAGATGCCTTATAATGTGTGTCATGTTACACATTATAAGATGGTGAGAAAGTATAACCCTTCTTGCAATTCTTTTTTATATCCTATATACTTTACATTTTCAATGGAGGAGACGCAACTTTTAGAGCCCATATCCTTTGATTTGGGAGGCCATTGAGGTCTACTTTTCTAAATTAATAAAAAGATCATCTAAGAAAATATAAATTTTTAAGTAAGCAATAATCAATTCATCAAAACCACTCAATGTGATGATGAAGGGAAATATTTTATAGCAGTCTGTCAAAAGCACTACTCTTTATCAGATAAATGCACCTTCTGTTTAGGAAAAGTGTCTAATAATGGGTCATTTTGTCAAACATCTGACACGCTAAACCAAAACAAAGGGATAAGTGAAGGGGTATTACACCAAGAAAATAATTCCGAAGTCTTCTCTCTAAGTATCTACTTTTACGGATCACGTGCGGGGTGCTGGAATAGATTTTCCTTCAGAGGTAAGAATGACTGGTATAAATATCTATGATGAGAAGCTGAAAAGATTTCTAATTGCCTTGGATCAAACATACGACAATCCTTAACTGGAAATGTCTAAGGGAGTTTCATCTACATACCACAGTAATGAGAGTGGGCTCTTACAGTCTGCAAGTAAGGCCTTTTGTCAAGCACATGTTAAACTTTACCAAAAAAATAGGGGTAAATAAGGGGGTAGTGTATCAAGAGAAGAATACTGAAGTTTCCCCTCGAATATCTGTTACTTTCCCCCTGCTGGTAAATCGGGGGAGCATCTCATTTCCTTTACTGATATCATGCAAGGGACTGGTATGATAAAGACTGGTTTAGATATTTGCTTTGAGATGATGAAGAATTGTTATTTGGTTATTGTAAAATATCAGGTAGACCTTAATTGGTACCTTTATTAGGGGTTGAATCTTCATACCCAAGTAGTGAGGTTAAGACATTAAAGCCTGCAACTACTAAGTTTGAAAGCAATCAGAGGTCCAAGATCACGGTTCAGGAAGGGATTCTTTTGGGTCATCAGGATCAACAGATTTTGCATCATTACAAACTAGTTCATGAGTTGATGTTTTCAAAGTCCCCAGTAAATATCAGTCTGCAATTCCCTCATCAGGCACTGGAAGGAAGGAATAAGATACTTGAAGCAGAGCTAGGAAAATTAGCATTTACTGTTGGCTCACAATTATTCAATGAAATTGTTGATCAGGAAATGTTTGGGGAACTTGCAGATCACACTGGTCCTCAAGATCACAACTTTGAGAAAGAGATAGTGGAGTTTAGTTCTCAGGATCTGGAAAGGTCTGAGGCTACAATTAGTTAGTCCCAGGAGTGTACATCTAATAATATAGTACACCGGATGAAGGGTTTGATTATGCCAAGACTCTTTCACTACATCAAACTCCTGCATATTTTGAATAACTCATGCAAAGAATGCAATTTTTGAGGCCAATCATACAAAATTAGAAAATAAATCATTGAGGGTTGAAAATAATAGTAAGGTATATTTTGATTTTACCCAGGTGTTTTCAATAGAAAAGACTCCCTCGGAGGTAATACTAGAGAAGAAGACTCCTAAGCCTAGAAGAAGACCGCCAAAAATTGCCAAATTAAGGAAAAAGCGGAAGTAGGCATTCAAACAATGCTTGATGAGAAGTTCCCATCAGTCAAAAGAATGAAAAGGAGAACGAGAGGTTCTCCTTTTCAGTCATGAATATTTCCTCTTGGAATGTCAGAGGCATTAATGCCTCTAACAAGTAGCTTAGGATCAAGCAACAACTTGATTCTTCCCAAGCAGATATTATTCTAGTCAAGTGACAAAGCTATCTCAAGAGTTTTATGATAAAACAATTGGTAATTGGAATGTTGGAAATCTATACATATGCAGAGACATGGTGCTTCAGGTGGAATGAGGGTGCTATAGAATCCTAAAACCATACAAGCACAACTACTGGGGCAGGATGCTAATTGACAGCTATTGAAGATACAAAATTTTGATATTGCTTTTATCTCATCAATGTATATGGCCCAACACAAACACTTGATAAGAAGAGATTATGGGACACCTTACCACAAATCATCCAAAGGCATCAAGATCGAAATATTATTCTTGGTGGGGACTTTGATGCCATACTCCATGTAGCAGAAAAATGAGGAGGTATAACTCCTCCGACCAGAACAATTCAAGATTTTTCAGCACTTGTAGAAGACAATGAATAATGGGATGTAGTGCCTAAGTCAGGAACATTTACTTGGACTAATAAGAAAATAAGATTCCTTCAGATCGCAGAAAGGCTTGACTGGTTTCTCATATCTTTGTAGTGGAAGATTCAGAGAGTCATTATTGAATCAAAGATTTTAACTTTTGCAGACTCAGATCATTTCCCAATTGCTTTGACTATTACCTTGACTTCACCGTTAGATGGAAAAGGTCATAGGTCATCCTTTAAATTTGAGAGGATGTGGTTTCATCATCCACATTTCTTCCCCTTCTCTGAAAATGGTGGGCTAGTGCTCTGAGAGTCGATGAAACTAAAATATTTCAATTTTATAGTAAACTCAAATATATCAAAGCACAAATTAAGGACTGGAATGAAAAAGTATTTAAACACATTTTTCAAAAGAAGGACCGGGTTAAAGTCAAGATTCTAGAGATCAATGAAGACATTATACAACATGGGTTAGATAATGACACCTTTTTATCGTAGGAGTTGCAAACCGAATGGGAAGAGCTTTGCAAAAGAGAGGAAGTGTATTGGAGACAGAAGTCTCGTGAACTATGACTCAAGGAAGGAGATAAGAACAAAAAGTTCTTGCATGCCTCTGCAAAGCAAAAATGAGCAACCAATACTATTTTTTCTATTCAAGATACAAAATTGGGTAGTCTCATATCAGATCCGGTTGGAATTCAGCCTGAGGGTGTTAGGTTTTTTAAGAAGTTGTTGGATCCCCCATCATCATCTACTCTGGATCAGTCTGCACATATAGATGAACTTTTAGATAGTATCCCACAACTGATTTCTGATCAAGATAATGATAAACTAATGAATCCCTTCACAATAGATGAGTTAAAATAGGTGGTTTTCTCTTTTCCTCCTGACAAGGCTCCAGGCCCAGATGGGTTTATAACTCTCTTTTATCAGAAATTCTAGGATATCTGGTGCAGAGCACCCTAGGGTTAGCTCAAAACCCTAGCCTCAGTAATTTTTGAACAAGTTTTGATACAAGTCTTTCAACGAGCAAGTCATGTTTTGCCTAGTCGCTCAGTCGCGGAGCCAGCAGAGAGCAGAAAAGTAATGCATCACACACTCGCGAGCTAGTTATGAGCTAGTTATGAGTTAAGTCTATTAGGGCACGAGTGCGCGACGAGGAACTAGTCGCTCAGTCACAGACGGCTAGCAGGAAAAATAGTGCGCGATAATGCGACGAGGAGCTCATCGCAAGCTCGCGAGGCAATTCGCAGTCAGAGCAAACACGGTGTGACAACGCGACGGTGAAATCAATCGCTCAGTCGCGAAGACAAAAATTTAAGTCATGGTGTGCGAGTGAGCGACACCCGATGCATCGCCAGGTCGCAGAAGAAAAAGCAGCTCGTCTCCAGACAGTGCGATAGCGCGACACTGAGCCCATCGCTCAGTCGCAGAGTAGATAACAGCTCGAGTAGAAACATAGCGAGTGCGCGACTGATCGTATCGCTCAGTCGCAAAGGAATGAATAGCTCGGGTTATAACACGGCGAGTGCGTGACTTGAGCTCATCGCTCAGTCGCCGAGATATGGCCAGCTCGGATTGAAGTGTAGCGAGTGCGCGACTAATGTGCATCGCACACTCGCAAAGCAAGAAGCAGTTAGGGAAAAAACAATGCGGGTGCGCGACATGAGCTCATCGCTCAGTCGTAGAGGAAAAGACAGATCGGGTAGAGACAATGCGAGAGCGCGACGAGTAGGTCATCGCTTAGTCGCAGAGAAAAATGTAAAAGGTGATTTTCATTCGCGACTACACGATGGAAAACAGAACAGTCAGATGGTCAAATATGCTGACGTGTCAGAAGGAGAAGACATTGAAAAGTCTTAACCGCCAAACAGAAAAGAGAATGATACGGAGGAAAAGAGATGACCAGAGTGTCGAACATGCAGAGAAGGTGATGACAGATTGCAGACGAGAATGGAGAACAGAGAACAGCTGGAGGACTAAGCTCGACAGGTAACCACCAGGGTTACAGAATCGAG
>MU228403.1:5216942-5229451 GCA_018584345.1 Thuja plicata
TGAGGAGTAATACATTTCGGTGGGTAGGGAACCTAGGAGAGAGGGAATAGAAAAGTCCTTCTGGTTAGGGTCTGAGAGTAGCCCTAAGAGACTCAAAGGTGAGTCTAGAGAGTCCTGAATTGAATAGAATTCCAGGTGAGATTCCTAGAAGAGAGTAGGAATTTCACAGAGTTAGGTGACCTCCCCATCAATATCCTTTCATTGAATTTATTGGAAGCATTGGAAAAATCCATGAAAGGTAAAGCTATGTTGAGGAATTTCAATACCATGAATACAAAAATCATCCCTAAAGTCAAGGATCTTAAAACCTTTGCATATTTTTGGCCAATCTCGCTTTGCAATACAATATATAAAATATTTACAAAAGCTATATACATGAGATTGCAACGTACCCAACATCATTTCAATAGAGCAGGGAAGTTTTGTGCCAGGGAGAGAAACAATGGAAGGGGTGCTAGTTGCACATGAGGTATTGCATTCCATAAATGTTAGCCAATCTACAAAATTTGTTATAAAAATTGACATGATGAAGGCATACGATAGAGTGAATTGGGACTTTTTATTTAGAATTCTTGAAAAGTTTGTTTTTTCAAAAAGATGGTGTAAATGGGTTAAGTTATGCATATGGGTTAACGATTCAAAGTATTGATAACATGAGGCCTACACTCCGAGCATTCTCATTTTGTTGGAATAGTTCAGTTTTACCTAAAGCCTATTGTTTTTCCTGGCTGACATTAAGAAAACAAACACTTACAAGTGATAATATGACTATGCTTCGTATAACACAACCTTTTAATTGTGTATTATGCCATGAAGAAATTGAAACAGTTGATCATCTTTTACCGAACTACCCTTTCGCCCAACAATGTTTGCAATTTGTACTTAGAAAACTAAATTATCTTATGCCTTTACCAAATTATATATGAGATTTGTTCCAGTCATGGCCAACCTTATTTCCAGATTCTTTGTTCCATTGTATATGGAAATGTGTTCTTGCAGCTATGGTATGGGCAATATGGTGGGAGTGAAATAAACACATTTTTAGACATGAGATTTCCTCTCTGACTCATGTGCAAGAATGACTTGAGGATAATATTATGGAGATTGTAAATGCAAATCTAATTAACAGTAGATGTAATCACTACTTTTCACTTTGGGATGACAGAATATTAAAAGAATGGAAAGGTATAGTTATTCCAATGGGAACAATTCCAAATCTTAAGAGACATTGTACAGTAGATAGAGCGTCAATTAAATGGCTTCCTCCATCTCATGGATTTCATAAAATCAATTTTGATGGTTCCTCGCATGACAACCCGGGGAAGTCCGAAATAGGAGTATGCATAAGAGATCATAAAGGACAACTGCAAGCAATAAAAGCTAGCCCAATTCACCCGTGAACAAACAATGTAGCTGAGGCACAAGCGTTATTGACATGATTAGTAATGGCAAAGAAGGGTGGTTACGCAAAGGTGCATATTGAGGGTGATTCATTGATTATTATCAATGCTTGCCTCACTAAAACTTTGCCAAATTATTATCAATGGCAATGAGATGTCTCCAACTATGTTGAATGATGCATATAACACACCAATTATTTTCCATATGAAAGCATAATATAAACTTATTCACATGTTATTTTCCATGCCTACTTTTTAATTGGGTGTTTTCACCTAATATTTAGCAAACACAAACCTAGCTCACTAACTAGCAAAAATACAAATGAGCTTATCGGAATATCATTTTCTATTTTTTTTAAAGAAAATAAATTCCAAAGAAAACATCAACACAAGAAAAATATATCAATTTTGTTGTTTGCACAATCCCTAAGACAAACAAACTGAAAATAATGTTGGAGATGAATACATTAGTATCCTTGCACTTACAATTGCAATTTACTGAATAAGCCTATTTTGTGCAAACCCAACAATGATTTTAATTCAGAAAAGCACAGACATTTTATTAAATAATCTGTATGCCTTCTATAGAATGCTACAATTTTTTTTGTTTATCTATCATTATAACCACTCAATTTAATCTACAAATTAATTTTTAAAGATATCTTAATCTTGCTCATGTATCTATTATAATAATCTCCTCTCAGTTTAATCTAAGATTAATTAAGAAAGATGTCTAAACCGTATTCCTAATATTAAACAGAAAAAGAATGCAATTTTCATACTGTGAAACACAAAAACTTATATTCTGGACCATAAAGCTCTGTCACAGTGAATTATATAAAACCCTGTTATTTCGGCTGTTTGGTAAACAAATATATATCCAAACCTTCACACTCACAGATACTTACTGCAATGACCGATTGAATTCCTCCCCTACTCACTGCCTCTGGTCTTTTCTCACCCAGATCTTATGTGAAAAAGTACTATAAACGAGCTCAAAAAATGAAGGAATATGAAACAGAATTGATATTTAGGGCGCTGAAACAACCTTCCAATTGTTGATTGGCGTTGTCTAATGTTCTTCTCAAACTAAATAAGGAGAAGCAGCATCTTGACTAACTTCCATGGTGTTTTTTGTATGATTGCTTTCTCTGAACAGATAATATCTGGCTCTGCATAAAAATACAGCACATCATAACTTCTGGCAATTTAATTATGGTCAGAAATGCAAATGTCAGAAGTGGGGTTTGAACCCACGCCCTCGTTAGAGGACCAGAACTTGAGTCTGGCGCCTTAGACCACTCGGCCATCCTGACTTTGTAGGGCTTTTGATAAATTTAATATACTTGTAGTATGTTGACTGCATGTTATTTTCCAAGTATAATATTTTTATGGTGAAAACAATGTACTCGTTTATTTTTTTCATGTTTTACTTTCATGGAAAAAGATTGTCTTTTATGTATTGATTAATATAAGTTTGTCTATTTTGTATAGAAGATGATATATAATATATATATATTTTTTTTGCAAAACTTTATATTTATATTAATATTAACTGGTTTAAAAGGGCTCCTGGAGAAAGAACCAGGAAAGAAAACTCCGTTCATGACCCATCAATTTACAAAGTGAGCTTCAGATCCTTAGAATATTCCCTAAACTACCTGAAGCCCTAAGGTCAGAAATGGACCTGGATACAAATTCAAAATAGACCCCAATACAGAATGACAGAATGTCCCTGTATTTGAAACATGTACAAGATAACAATTCTAAGACTGGCCCAAAACCCATAGCCCACTTGAAGGCCGAATTACATTAAAAGAACCCCATTACACAATTACAATTTTGATGCACAAAATAATGTGCCAAAGTACAATCATATTCAAGACCAGCTAAAGCATCTTTGGAGCAGAGGGCATTTGTGAAGCAAAACAAAACCAAAGATAAATGCCAAGGAAGATGCCATCTAGAATGTCACGGATCATAATCACCACAACCAAAATGTGAAGGCGGAGACAAGAATAGAGAACTCCACAATCGATTAGCATGAGAGAAAAGAGGATCGCCTGAACCCAAAGGACCATGAGGAGAAGCCATAGCACGAACAGGGGAGGAGGAAGGTGAATCCGAAGCACGAGCAGGGGAGGAGGAAGATCCAATGACAATGAAACCAAAGAATGAACAGGAGCTGCCACAGGAACATAATTACTGCCCAGAGAATTGCCATCCACTAGAGGAGAGCCAGAACCCAGGCTTGAGGCACGAGCAAGTGTCGACAGACCAAGAAGAGCATAAGTTTTTGCGAAATCCATACCTCAAAGACCCGCATCAAAGGGAGTCATGTTAAGTAGGTGATCAAGAGGCAAATGGAAGAAGATGATACAATCTTTTACTGCATCTAGCAACATGATATACATGTCCGAATTGAAAAGAAGATGCCGCGGTAATACACCACAAATGTGAGTAACATCAAACCATAAATTATACTTCTAGACTGCAAAAAGAAAGCCATTATCTTGAAGGAAATGTGGCAAAATAACCCAATTCGCAATAGACAACAACAAAGTCCAAGATTGAGATAAATCCAGAATGTTAGAGCAGAAAACTGAAACAATTTGAGATGGGAATATAATCCTTTTAAAATGGGGTGAAAATACTGAATCCCCAATCAACCTTCAAATACATATAACAACAGAGAAGAAGGCGAGCGGGATATAATGACACAAGAAGCCATCATGAGGGGCAGTTCCCCATTCACAAACAAGATTACAACGAGTACCAACTTAAATTGAACGTACAAAGGCTATCAAGAAATGACAGGAAACATAAAGTGACAGAGAGTATAATTCAT
The DNA here is from genome assembly GCA_018584345.1 of Thuja plicata. NCBI lineage: Eukaryota > Viridiplantae > Streptophyta > Pinopsida > Cupressales > Cupressaceae > Thuja > Thuja plicata. The sequence continues at coordinate 5,221,191 of MU228403.1, forward strand.
GCGGATACCATCATAAAGAAATCAAGCATATGGAGAAGCTGCGTCACCTCTTAATTGTAATAAAAGAACATCAAGTAGAAGGGGTGACAAGAAATATAGCACATGCGAAGAGTTTCAAAACAGAAGCAGAAAACAATTAAGTCGATGACACAATAGGAGATATCAAGCAAGTTAAATAGAATCAATATTAATCAAATTAAAAATGGAGGGGTGGGAAACCGACGATACAAAGGTAGAAGGATAAAAGAGGGGGGAGTCATTAGCTCCTAAATTAGCAAGCAAATCTGCTAAACAATTACCCTCTCTAAAGGTGTGGGATAAGAAGCAATCTGAGAATGAGTCCAGGAGGGACCAAATCTGAGACAAGACATAATGGATGTGCCTTGAAAAAGAACATGTCTGAACACAAGCATTAATAATCACTGAAGAATCACCTTCAACATGAAGGAATTTAACATTCAATTTCTTTGCTGTAGAGAGACCATATAACAGAGCAAGGGCTTCTGCCAGATTGTTAGTTCCTGGAGGGACAGATTGAGCCTCAAGGTAGAGAACTGAACCAAGGCAGTCATGCAGAAAAACCTATTCCTGACTTACCTGGATTGCCTTTAGAGGACCCATCAAAATTAAGTTTAATAAAGTCATTTTGAGGGGGGGACCATCTAATAGAGGCTCTAGAGTGCATTCTATCTTTAGGGCATAGGGAAAAAGGAAGGGAAGGAAACACCAAGCCCTTCCATTCCTTGGCAATAATATTATCCCAAGAAGAGAAGCTCCGATCACCTTTAAACTTACAAGTATAAGCATTAGTAACCTCAACAATAGAGTGATGAAGCTTATTGAGAACAACATCAATGGTGGAGGGAGAATTTTGAAAAATCCACTTGTTTCTCTCCCACCAGATAGCCCATAGGATCAAAGAAGGAGAACAAATCCAAATACAGGAAAACATAGATTTAGGGAACAAAATTGGCTGGCCAGGATTGGAAGAGGTCCCACACAGACAAAGGAAGGGGCATAGGAAAATCCAATTTTTTCAGAACAAATAACCAACATTCTTGGGCAAAGGGGCAACTGAGGAAAAGGTGATAAGAGGATTCTTGAGCCTGATTACACAAAACAAAAGGAAAAGAATTAGTAATATTGAGTCTAGATAATCGCTCACCTGTGAGGACACGGTTCTTCAAAGCAAGCCAGGAAAAACAACCTGCCTTAGGTAAAACTGACTTGTGCCAACAAAAATTAAAAGCCCTCTGTTTAGATTTATTATTCTGAGAATTTTGAACTATCTCATAACCCAACTTGACTGTGTAATTGCCATCCGGAGATGGGGCCCAAAAAAGGTGATCAGGAGATTTAGAAAAGAAAATAGATTGGGAAGAAAGGAATTGATTAGCAGTAATGACATCCTGAGGAGAAATAGGGAGAAGGGAAAAGTCATTCCATATGACTAAACCGGAATGGATGGAAACTGCAGATACATAACTAGCAAAATTGAAACCCCAATGTAAAGAAGCCACTTCCTAGATGTTTAAGAAAGGTTGGAGAGTGCATAAAGGCAGCAAACCATTCCATGAGTCAAGCCAAAAATTAACTGATTCACCATTGTGGACTTCCCATGAGATAGAAGATGTAATAATATATCTAGCTTTCATCATAAAATTCGAAATGGCCAAACCTTTTGGAGGGTTAAGAGCAGAAAAGACTCTAGAGGAATCTAAGTTATCAAGGTATTTCTCCTGCATCAAACGACACCATTTAATGTTAGGTTGAGAAAACACTTTCCAAACTAGCTTACCACCAAAAGCCAGATTGAGAGATGACAAATTATGAAGACCCACTCCACCAGTCGATAAGGAAAAAGCCATGTCTGAGAGTGATATAAGAGGAATTTTCCTTTCACCAGACATGTTGGCTGTCCAAAGGAATTCCCTAATTAGTTTATCAATCTGAGTGATAACTGACTTCGGAGCTTGAAGTACTAAAAAATAGTGGTTAGGGATTGCTGAGAGAACAGTTTTGATTAATAAAATTCTACCAGATAATGAAAGCCACCTTGCTTTCCAGGCAAGAACCTTGGATTTAATATGACCGACAATTGACTGCCAAAATACTATTTTATTCGATCCTACGAAGAAAGGAACTCCTAAGTAAGTAGAAGGCAGTTCATCTAAAGGGAAACCTAGAATGTCAACAACCCTTTTAGCTAACACTGATTCTATGTTAAAAAGATAGACCTTGGATTTTTGAGTGTTAATTTTTTGACCAGAGGCTGAACAATAAAGGTCTAAGATCTTCTTAACTTGTTTAGCCTCTAACATGGAAGCTTTACCAAACAGAAGTGTGTCATCAACAAATAGAGAATGTGTGACCGAAATAGATGTATTCGGAATGGGCACACCAAGCCATAGACCAACATTGTGGGAAGCATTAATAGCTGGACTAAGAGCCTCAGCTATGATGATGAAAAGAAAAGGAGACAAGGGATCTCCTTGTCTGACACCCTGAGAAGATGAAAATAAACCAGCAGGTGCCCCATTAATTAGTACAGAAAAATGGGCTCCAACAATACAGGCCTTAACCCATTTACACCACTTTTTGGAGAAACCAAACCTTGACAGGACCTTTAATAAAAAAGACCAATTTACCCTGTCATGTGCCTTCATCATATATAATTTTTATTATTTGATTATTTTTAGATTTAATTGTGTTATCAATTTTTTCATCAATGTTTTAGATCATATTTCATGATCCATCACTTTTTTTTCTCTTTTCAAGCTTATTTATTTTGATGATGGATAATAGAGTATTCGGTAAAAAATTGATTAAAACATTGAAGACATGGTTAAATCAAGAAACCATCAACTAATTATCATGGATTGTGGATTATGAGGTGACAACACATCTAATTATTAAAATTATATTAATAGAATAGCAATGAAGCATAAATATAATATGGATCTAGTCACTAAATTTTTTTACAATATAAGTTATTCAAACAAAACAATGGATCTAGTGTGAGGTTCAAATCCACAGGGTCAAAGGTAACCTAGGTCAATTCCACTCCTGTAATTTTAACTAGGATGATGAATAGTAAGATGCATAGTCAACTCTAGATCCTAAGAATAAGTGATAATGAAGCTAAGAATAAGTGATAATGGAGTCTTGGATCCATTATCACTTATTCTTAGGATCGCAGACTCCATTATCACTTACTATTAGGATCTAAATGCTGACTCTACATCTAACTATTCATTATCCTAGTTCAAATTTATAGGAGTAGAATTGACCTAGGTTGTTTTTGAGTTTGTGAACATGAATATCAAACTATCAAAATAAAAGAGAAGATACACTAGATGCATTCCCAAGATAACCTTTCACATATGTTGATTGAACATGAAAAGGTTTCCCATAATGTTCCTCAACAACTTCTAGTATAACACGTAAAAATGACTAGTATATAACATCAACCCACTCCGATGTCATATTAGAAATTGGAATCTTAGGATAAAAATCATTATAAACAAAATATAAAATACATAAAATGAAAATCAAATAAGCATATATTTTACACATTACACAACCATATATGCGGGTAAAACCCTTTCTAACAAAAGGCCCCATAAAGTATCATGTATTAGATAACTTACCAAATATAGTCTATTAAGAATGAACTTGGGGACTCTTCTCCTTACTTCCATGTGGCCAAAAATACCTCATGTGCATAGTGATATAACTTATTATAAAGCTCCAATTTTATCTCCTCTCAAATTAGAGAGAACCTCCTTAAATATAGGTGGAAGAATGACAACATACCTAAAGGGACATTTGTCACACCTTTTCAATAACCCTTGTTAAAAAATAATTAACAATATAATAAATTTTTTTAATCAATAAAAGTAGACTAAGTGGTATGCACCCACTTTATTAAAACCTAGATTTTGAGCTTGGCTCAAACCGGGTTTAGCTACATACAGGGATCCACTTCCCCAAATAAACAAAGCACTCCAATGCTAAGACCTAGTAACAGGTCAAAAATTAAGTATTCCTATTTTCTCCTCCTTTAGTTTGTGAGCAAAGGAGCATATCAAATGTTCCTTCCTTCTTTTCCTTCTTATCCCTCTTCTCCTTCACAACTTTCCAGCCATATTCAAAATTTGCAACATCCTTCTGCCACACCATTGAATTATTAAAACATATCTTCGCCTCTCTAGTTGAGCTATGTGAAATTCCACATTCATCCTTACCTGTGCCACCATGGCTGCAACCAGTGTCACCACTATTTTTTTTTTCAATGTCACTATTCCTCTCGACACCTCAAAGGTTGAAAATTATCTCTCCCCCTTGTTTGGAATTTGTAAGAAAACTTGATTATCTTCTTTCTTCCCCCACTAATACATTTGAGGTCAATTTTTGACCTTTAATTTCGACCAAGGCCTTTTTTTGGCTTGTTAGATTTAATTTTTTTTGTTTATGAGCCCGATTTGGTTGAAATGTTGACCAAATTTGGCTTTTAATGTTTATGAGCCTGATTTGGTCAAAATTTCGACCAATGCGGGCTCATAAACAAAAATAAAAAAGGTTCGAGATCATTTGGTCACTCTTTGTGTAATGTGGGCAGGAGGTTTGGAGGTTTGGGCACGTGGGAGATGGTTGAGGCGAGTGTGTTTTTGCTGTATGTTCTTCCACATTTACCCTTACCTTGATATTTTGCTCGAATCATTTGCTGCAGGTTCTTACACTGCATTGACATTTTGACACATTTTTGGGCAACATTAATCCATTTTTTCCTCTAAACAGGTATGCGCTCCTTATATACCTCTATGTTTTTGTCTTTCATAGCTCTATTTGGTATTTTATAGCTTGGGGTTGGGCAAAATTCTTGTCCATTCACGTGGCTAGGGTTCCAGTGCTAGTACTAAAGCGCTCGCGGGTGGGAGGAGGAATTGAGCAACGAGTGCATCCAAAAAATTTTTGGTAAGTAATTTTCTGCTATTTTACATAGTTGTTTTTATTATCTGCATATTAGGGCTATAAACTTCCCCTACTAGAAGATTCCTTTTTTCATGAGCTATGATCTCCTCCCTAAGAGGCTTCAACATGAACATCATTCTCAAGACAATTACTTTGTCATTTCAAACTATCAATATGTTTTTTTACTCATATGAAATCTGCAAAAATATTCAAGATCTAAGCACTCTTCATAAATTTCTTTCAAACTATTATTTTTGCCTTTCATGTCATTTATGCACACATGAAACTACTGCTGCAACCTCTGAACAATTTTCTTTATTTTTTGCTGGAAAATGACTACTCTTCCCTAAAATCCTAGCTTTGATACCAGACGAAGGAACTAGGGGGAGTAGAAATTGAAGACAAACATAAGATTTTATATACGGACAAAAAAATATTGCATACTATGATAGCTTTGATTCTTCTCTACCTCATGATCTGCTGACCACTAAACTCAAAATATAACCTATTACATATGCCTCATTTATGAAGGTCTTTAAAACAATCTAGAATTCTACATACATTCTAAGCAACATCTAGAAAAACAACATAAAATTATATTTCATGTTACCCTAATCTGTGTGAAGACTTCAGATGCTATGTTGGCCTGGTTGGAGGATGCCAACATAAAAGTATTTAACAATCGAGGCAGGAAGGGACTGAGTGACCTTTTAAATTTCAATAAGGAAATCAACATTGGGAGTGAACAGAGGGGTAATAAAAAAACCAAAACCTCAGTTAAGAAATTTGAGGGCTAAATGGTTTATCTGAGTCTGGAAAGGTTGACAACTAGTTTGGACTCCCAATATTTAATGAATCCATATGTGGAAAGGTTAGCAATAGAAAGAGATGGAGGAGGGAAATTTTTATAAGCTTTATGGATCTCCCGAGTACTGGAGAACTGGCATGATTTGCACTGGCTGAAAAGTGTGAAATCAAACTTATGCTAGAGTGTGTATGGTGCGAAATGTTAAGAAAAACATAGTTGGAAGCTTAAGTTTAAATTTAAAGAACTAGAGATGTGTCCAATCTACCTTTTTTTCTTAAATGATTTTGGTATGAAGGTTGCAATGTGAAGTCAACAAGTTAAAATTCATGGGATATTTCTTTCTCTGCATTTATACATAAAAAATAAATGTAATGCTTCATTCCACCATGGATTTTGAATTTAGAACTGTTGTAGCTGCTTCTGAGTATTTATTTTAGGGAGAAAGGAATGAATGTCTAAACTTTTATATCTTGATATGAGTTTGATTTTCAGTGTTGTTTGAATGATGAATCAGAAAGTTAGATCCCACCATTGATTTATATTGAAAATAAAGAGGGTGTCAAATAAATATATTAAAATAGATTTTGTAATTTTAATCAATGATGATGAATTATGAACTGTGATTTAAAATGCTGATAGTAAAATTGTAAGTATGGTCTTTTTCAAAAGGCTAAAAAGGAAGTTTTCAATAATTTATTTTCACGAGAACAAGAAATCTTTAAGATCCTAGGATATCAAATGATATTATCATGTATATAACTTTCAATTGACAAAATATTCAGATTAAGTCTGACTGGCATCTAGGCGAAAGGATCTGATAGTTGAGCACCTTAACTTCACGCTTCTCAAAATCCAAAATTTCAAATCAATCCTAATTTTTTTACATCAGCTTACTTAGCAAGTCCCCTACTTATAACTAAGGTTTCAGGGCCATGTCATCAAATATGATACCATTAGGATGTTTTTTTGTCTGGCTTAAACTTTAACACTCTTGAATGAATTTTTAATAACTCTGCTATGGGACCCACGGATAGTCAAAAAACAAAAAAGGCAAGCAAAACCCAAACAAAAGGATCCCACAAACTAAATCTATTTTCTCTTCTGCAACTTGGATCTTCTTCTTTGTATCTCAGTTAGGAATTCTGCAACCCTTCAACATTGATTTTATTAGAAGTCCCCTCTATAATAGATCAAGTTGGAGTTCAACTTTCCATGTTTCAAAGAAAAGGAAAGAAGGTTACCTTCCTATATCATATATAATCAATACATATGGTACATTTTGTCTCTCTGTAATGGTTCTTAATTTTTTTATCCTAGTTGCATCTCCTAGAATTGCTTGGTTGAGCCTCTTTCAAATTGATTTATACATTCTTTTCTTTTAATCAATATCTATGCATTAAAAAGAAAAAAAGAAAAAAACATACAATAAACCATTTTTCTATAAACCAGTCTTAAGAATATCAAAAGATCAAACTAGAATCACTAAACATTTCTGTTTCTTAAAACACGAATTAGAATGCATCACAAGAAATTCATTTTGGAATCCAAATCTGATACGTTTCATTCTTGAAATCACCTGATTCAGCAACTTAGCTATAAGCTATTTTATTTTTATATTTTATGGAATGGAGAAATTAATATCTCAGAGAAGAGGACAAAGTGAAATTCTCAATGAAGAATGGACTGGTGCAAAAGAAATGAGACATAATAATATGCAGATATAGTCCTTCCAAAGATAAAATAATTAGTGGAGTACCTAGTTGTGGAAGCTTTTGATGCATAAAATCAATATAAGGTATTGAAGCCTTTATAGTGAACCATGTCATTCATCTTCAGGGCATTCTCCCTCCAAAAGTAGACTGGTTGTTTACTAAGGACAACCTAAGTTGCTCCCAAAGTTGTTCCCCGTTCCACCAAAATAGAAATGGTTACCCCAATCAGTGTTATAGGTAAAATGCATATTGTAATAGTTGGCATGATCTATCATAGTAGACATGGCACCAACAGGTCTCAAGCTATTATAATCACCACTAACTCTATATTTTGAATGCAACTGGCTCTAGCAAATCCTTCATCTGGAAAATGACCACTTCCCATATGAGTGGAAGTATGCTTTACTCCCAGCTCTGTATTTACCACCTCGCCTCCCAATTGCACCATGGTTGCATCATTTGCAAGAAGAGTAAATAGTTTAGAAGGTTAGTACCCCACCAATGTGCTATTTTCATACTCCATCCACCAGTTCCCATCTTTAGGATAACGCTCCCATGGAAGAATATGATCCTGTGGTAGAGAACACAATTCAAGATGATGGTATTGGTGTAGCTGATAATGTGCCAGAGGACATGATTGAAGAAGATGGTATTGGCGTAGCTGATCAAGATGATCATGATGATGGTACTAGTGCATCTGATAATAAAGATGAAGATGGTCTTGATATACCTATACTTGAGAAGGCATATGATCCCCTATACCAAGG
>MU228403.1:5267868-5280234 GCA_018584345.1 Thuja plicata
GAAACATATCACATAGTGACATGTCTCTACGTAAACTTAGTATCCACAATCGGTCAAAACACATAGAGATCCCATATCACTATATGAGAGATATGGTAGATAGGAAGATCATTAAACTGATCTATATTAGTACTGAATAACAAAATATAGATATCTTTACTAAAATTTTTGCAAAAGTAAAGACAAATTTCTTCAGAAAGAAAATTGGTTTGATCAAAATATGAATGTAATTATTAATGTACATTTTTTTTCATGAATAAAATATTGAAATATTTCAAAATTGTGAAGATGACGATCTTCTGTGTATATAGGTTACTATGTCAAGGTGACGATCTTGACAATAGTAACCAAGCTTCAAGATCGACTCTCATAAGGGTTTGTCTTGGATAGGACCAGACATCTTGTTGCTTATGTTATCGCCTGTTGTGTAACAATTGTTAGGATATACTCCTGAAAGGGTTTGTTTCAGATAGGTCTGGACATCTTAACATTTATATTGTTACCATGTGTGATAACTTATCATGATTAATATTTTAAGAATGTTTGGATTGGGCCATATATCATGATATGAAAATTCTACAAATCTATTAAACTCTCTCTCAAGAGGGAGTGTTAACATATTGTTCATTCATGTTTAACTATGCATATATTATATATAATATTAATAATAATTGTTAATATATACATTTCTCTGATAAATATATGTTGGAATGAACTCATATATATATATATATATATATATATATATTAGTTATTAATAAATGATATGTATAATGAACAATCACTTCATTTAGTATCAACAGCCACATCTCTCTATAATGAATAGTCACAACTATTTATTATAGATTCTATATATAAATAAAAATATATTTTTGTAGAATCAATCAATAACCAAGGAAATTGTATTCTACTGCATACATTCAGTTTACATCTCCTGATCTATAATTCCTTAACAATTTTTACTTCCTAACAGGAGTTTTATGTGATATCATATCTTGTGTTATGTGTTAATTAATTTAATGAATGTTTATATGAATGATTCACATGTTTATTAATGTTATGAATTGATATAACTCACATCAAAATAGTTTAGATAAGATTGAATGGACATGCAACTGATTACAAAGGTTAAGTGATTAAAGAATACAAAAACTTTTAGAGGTACTGATTCACCCCTCCCCTCTCAGTACATACTTCCCATTAATCCCAAAAATTGGTATCAGAGCTAAGTCTCTTCTTGGAAAGATTAAAGGCTTTAGAGAAAAGATCATACAATGGAGAAGTAAAAACTTGATAAAAATATTGAGAAAAAAAAGCTTGAAATTCATATGTTCTATGAACAGTATAAAGAAGCTAGAATCAATATGAGACAGTTGTTGGATGAAAGAAAGAATATGGCATCTCACAATAATGAGACAAATTATCATGAGGAAGAGATCCCAGATTTATTTGAGTCTTCAGGATCAAATACAAGCAAGACATCAGAGATACTCAAGATGTAACCGACACTAACAAGGTTACTTAAGGAGATAAGGACAAAGATGTAGATACGAAGGAAAATAATTAAAATACCAAGACACATGATGCAAAGGACACCAATGAAGGAGACAAACCAAAATATGGTACTCCTGAGAAAATAGACAAGAGTGCTACCGACGATGCTAAGGTGAATGTGGAGATGTCTACAGACACCCGACACCAAGTGGCAAAAAGAAGCACAACAGGTCACATCATCAAGCACAACAAAATTTTTTGATAAATTGGCAATGGTGTTACATTCTACTGAGTCATAGAAGAAGAAGAAGAAGACAAGGAAGAAAAATTTAGAGGTTACACTCGATGAAATCATTGAAATACCGAAGTGTGACCCCTCTACACTTGACATTGACGCATTACAAGAATATGGAGAGATATGCCAGAGGAAGGCATTGCAAGAGAAGCTGAAGAAACAACACATGGAATCCATGGTACTGGAGACAACATGAGACATGCTACTTTAGATAGTGCTCAATGTTGACATTGATCAAAAAAAGCCTATACTTGATCAACTAGCTACCCTCACTGATGCAATCACAACTCAGAACATTGATGCTGAGAAGGCAATTGAGGAGAGAGCTGAAATGAAGTACCAACAGAAGCCAATAGAGAACATCAACCAAGAAGTGGCAGTGAATAAGGTAAAGCTATCAGAATTCATATTTGAATTAGACCCCATCATATCTGAATCAATAAAATTGATTCAAAATCTGAGCACAATAGAGAAGTGCACTAAGGAAAATAGTGACAAATAACAAAGATAGATGCAGATCTAGCAAACAGTGCTAGTAGCTTAACCGTAGACAGAGACAATGCAGTCAAACTGCATTATGAAAATATAATTGAGGTAAAAGGTTTAAGGTAGGAGCTATGGAAAGAAGAAACACATTTTAGAGAAGAAGTAACCGAGCTACAAGCTCAACTTCTACCAAATCTCACACTGCTCCAACAACATATCAGTTCTACAAGGAAACTGATAGGAACTCTTGAGATGTCTGTAGCAGACAACATCTATGATATGCATCCAAAGATCACATTTGAGCACATAGCTCTGGAGAACCTCAAAGAGAAATGGGAGAAAATGATGGAGGACAAGAAGTCTTCACATTCCCATATTTTTGATAAGCTGTAAGGTAAATTTCATTTTCCCTTACTATCAAATAAAGGGGGGAATGATATAAGTACAAAATAAAAAGGGAAAATGTTATGTACATTCATTCAGATGGGAAAATGGTAGATATTTATATGTATATTCATAAATAAAAAATGATATGAATAAGGAAAAAATATCATATGTACAGATATACCGGCATATGCATAGGGGGAGTTATTAAATGAATAAGGATTATATATGTTGTATATACTTAACATTTGTTAGTATTTTGTACATATAAGTTTTTGATACTAATGTCAAAGGGGGAGATTGATGAAATTAATTTTCCATTAGTATACAAACAACACTTTTGGTAAGCCCACACTGAAAGACAGGAAAGAGAAAACTGAAGATCAGATTAAGAGATCACCAAAGATGACTAAGTACAAAGAAAATCGATGACACAAGTTAGTGTGTAAACCAAAAATCACAAAGCAGAAAGATAAAGTGGAAACCAACAGAGGAACCCGAAATGCAAGTTACAGTGCAAAATGAAAAGATAGATACAGTGCAACCAATATAAAAAACTGAAGGATGGTCAAGCATGACCGACAAACAAAACTGAAAGTCAGTTGCAGCCCGCAAAAAGTGGATCTAACTTCCACGCCATATAAAGCAAGTGTATTCTATTTAAATGATATTTAATTGTTTTAAATCCATTTCTTTAGGGACAAGAAACATTAATGTCAGTACTTTAACCAGTCTAACCGATTTAAAACACATAGAATAGGAGATCTAGGTATAAGTTGTAAACCTGATCTTAGAGTTAACATTGTTTTTATCAAAACTCGATGAAGTCAATCTATCTATAAATAGATGATGCAATCATTCATTAGAATGTATGTGTGAGAAGGAAAAAGAGAGAGGAGAATAGAACGAGCACATCTATGGATTGAATTGAGAGTTTCAAGAACTAGAATAGAAAAAGAAGGATTTGGTTAGCAGAACCAAGAATAGAGGAAACCGATAATCAGAGGTATTATTAAATCATAGTTAAGGTGATAATATTTTTATGTGAACTACATAGGATTTGTATCAGAAATAGGAGATTTCATTTACCATGTCAATTTGTAATTTTCTATCATTCTAACAAGTGGAGCAAAGTGTAAATATCCTTTCAAGGAAGGTGAATTTAACAGTCCAACATCAAATCTCTTAACTAAGTGCACACTTAATAGTGTTGCTAAAGATCTTAATAGAGTAGACTTTAACAGGTCTCCACCGATACTCCTAATAGGGTAGATCACCAGAAGTGATCAAATTGTAAGCCTTAATAGACTCCCTTCCATTCTGCAGATAGTGAAGTTTTGTGGGTGCCATCCCCACTACAATTTTTACTTCCTATCAGGGTTTTTCTGTGATATCATATCTTGTGTTATGTGTCAATTACTTTCATGAATATTTCTATGAATGATTCAATCAATGATTCACATGTTTATTAATGTTATGAATTGATATAACTAACATCAAGATAGTTTAGATAAGATTGAATGGACATGGAATTGATTACAAAGGTTAAGTGATTAAAGGATACAAAAAGTTTTAGAGATACTGATTCACCCCTCCCCTCTCAATACATACTTCCCATTCATCCCAACAGTAAAAGGTATGTAGCTTCATAATATTGGTACAATATTTTTCTTATCCTCCAATTATTGTACTATATTAAAGTTATGATATCTAACAATTTTGTTTTTCCAAAAAAGGTGGAATGAACAGGATGCTGACTTAAAAATCAGCTCATTAAATCTTTAGAGGACCTCTTTGGAAATAAAATTTTTAACAGTGTCCTGATTCTTAAAAAAGAATCCAAACATATAATGACTATGAGGGACCAATATAGAAGGGCTCTAAAGGATAACCCAAAGTACGAGCATCCTCCTATGATTCCACAGATGGTGTGGAATGAAATAATGGAAGATGCAAAAGAGAAAAGGCTAAAGGGTAGATGAATTCAACTAGAAGATGGAAAAAGAAGGTATGTCATGATAGTATTAAGTAGAATGTAAATATCATGTACTAATTAGTGATCTTTGTAAATATATAATCTAACATGTTTCTAACTTTTTATAGACTGCAATACACATCAAAAGATACAGAAGCGAGATTAAAAAGGTTGGCCAACACAAACTTGGCTCTGGTGGCTATATGAAACTTCACTCTCGACTTGTAAGTAGCAGCATTGGAATTTCATATCAAATTTTTATATATAAGGTTGCAAATTTTTTTTTAAATCAAATCATACATGAAAAACTGACGATATTAAACAAAAATATAGGGCACAAAATTTAGTGTAGAGCCTATGGATGAAGACAAAAGAATAGCCTTGAAGGAAGGCTATAAAGTGGTGGCTGCATGCCTACACTAAGAATCTGAAAGCCATAACAAAGAATCTTCTGCACCAGATGAGACACAGGTAAATTGGTCAAATGAAAAGTAAATCAAATTTAATAGTTAATTTCGAACATAAATCGACTATTTCATGATAACAATGCGCATGACATTTCACTGCAGCCTTCAAATCCTATCACGAAACCTGGGCGTGACAAAGGCCATGATGTGCATCATAGTGGTGGAGGTATTAATTTTCTATTGGAAATAAATTATGTAATTATTAATAGAAATTAACATCTTTAATTGTAATTGGTCGTGTAACCTTTTTTTTGAATATTTTGGAGCATGTTGAGCATGTTGAGCATGTTGAGGTGGCGATAGATCAAAATGTTATTGTACATGATGTGGCATTGTCAGGTAAAGAAAAATGCATGTTATGTTCTATTGGTTAATGAAATACATGTAACGGTAAAAATATTATGCGAATTTAACCCATTTACTTGTTATTGCAGCATACCCCCTTTAGTGCAGCAGCCTCGTGCTCCTCAAAACATGAGGAAGCATCATAATTTGAGATTACAGCCACAAGAGGAAGAGTAAGATATTGATGCTCCTGGAAGCCTTTTCCTTAAGAAATCTAAGAAAAACCCATAAAAGGAAATGATTTCTTAAAAATGCTCTTTGATAAATCTTGTTTGATTAACTTTGTTAGATAATGAAAGAACATTGTTTTAAGTAATTATCTATGAATGTTGCCTATTAATATTGAATTTTATGTCATGTTAATGAATATTTTTATGTGTTAATGAATTCTTGATTAGTGTTGCGTATTAATGAATGTTATATCATATTAATGAATGTTATGTGATTGTATTGATAGAATGTTATAGTTCATAAATGGATGAATGAAGTGTGTAATTAGATGTTAATGGAGAATTTAGATTGATGTTAGGGGGAGGGGGGGTCAGGCCAGATGAGCTTCCACCTTCACATGGTTTGCCTTGTTAAGTAGATAATATTAAAGTATTCTCGAAATGAAGTGAAGCTCAAACTAACATACCTTCATTATTTAATCAATTTCATTCGTTCTAGGTCTTTGCTCATAAGTGCATTTTGAATGTGTCATTGTCAAGAAACTATCAAATGAAAAACTGGAAGGGCCAATAGTTAACTTATCTAGCATGATGTGGCTTCATTTTGTGTAAGTATTCTCTTCTTGAATGTGTCAACCTCTCTTGGCCTAATCTGGATTATTTCATTGGTTTGTGTTTTTGAGTAGGTGAAGTGTTAAATCAGTTCCTTTGGACTCTCATTCCCTCATACAGAGTAGTAATATATGCTAACAATATGTAATTTTCACATAACATTCATAAATAATCCACCTAGCTTGTCAATACTTCCACATGTCATGTACATGAGACATGTGGTAGATGATGGCTTTTCCATGGCCATTTAAAAATTATTGTGTTTGTAGAAAATTGAAAACTGAAAGTTGTGAATCGATTTATATGGATTAAGTATGCAAAATTAACAATCATTATCATTATTTACAAGTATAAAATTATGCATATAGATGAATTTACTAAATAAATTCTCATTGGATCTTAGGAAAGGGTTTTAGATTTGGAAAAACTAGCAAATGAATAAGTAAGACCTCTTACCCCTAAATTACCTAATATGGAATGGAGTTTGTAAATTATGGTTGCATTGCAAATTGGATCCGTTGGGGTAATCCTTATAGATCTTAAAGGATTAAATGTCAATTACGAATTTGCCTTCAATATTATTTACCTATCCTATTGAATGTCCAAATATCAAAGTGAGATTATTGAGACATTTTATACTATAAATATTTACAGTCATTGGTTTACACTTATATGTGTTACTTATATTGATTTGCATTCCCCTTCATACAAATGTGTTCAATAGGCAGGTGCATTAGATATGTGTTGCATGAGCATGGAGGTATGCTAGCTTAACAATGATTCATATAGTGAACTGGATTCCATCATGAGTGTTTTCATCTAATGATAGATCCTTTGTGATGGTTTGGGCTCCTTCAACAAAGTAGCGTAGGAAATCTCAATACTTCAAGTCATGCTAGATATCACCTTGATGCTCTCTCTTCTACTACCAATTACAAAGAAGGAAACAAAGGTGTGTTTTTTATGTATTGTTAATGTAGTTACTTATTTTGTAACTTATTAAATGCAAGAGTCATCAACTCTATTTTTCACCTTACTTCTATGAAAATCGAGTGCGATTTCATGATGTGTGTAGCTATATTTGTAACATAAAATGTTCATGTTTTGTAATTATGCTTAGTATGGTAATTGGTCTTGAACAAATTGAGTTTTTCAATCACACCAAAACATTGTTATGGATTTTGTACCAATTTTAATTATTATAGAATCCATTTATATAAATAAAAAATAACAAAAACTAAAATCAAAAGTTCAACTCCTAAATTAGATCAAAATAGTTTTTTGATTCATTAATTTCCAAATTTTATCTTGTGATGAACGATTATATGTACAATATTTATGAGTTCTTTGGGGCGGTGAAAGAGATGCTACCCATGTACCCAAGTTTTCACGCATCATTAACCAGCCCTTGGTCATCTCAAAAGGTGCTAAAATAGCTAGATTACAGAGTGCTAGAGGATCCCTCCAAAACATAGAGTGAAGCCTAGTATTGCTAGTCTATGCATAGTAAGCTACCTCAAGATGCTAAGGATCACATCAATGATTTTCTATTATCTTAGCTATTGAAACATTTATGATAGGATAGGACAAAAAGTTCTATGATCTATTGGAAACACTGTCATTATTCAACATTGTTTTGCACCTTAAACACATTGAATCTTCATCTTGCAATCAAACTTGTAGCCCTCTAATGTTATTCTTTGCTTCCCTTGCACATTGGTATCCCCAAATCACTATACTTTCATCATTTTGCATTACTACAACAATATAAATGCTTTCAATACATTGTGTTGTTAGTTTGTAGCCTCCTAAGACTTGCAACACACTATTCTTATGTTTTTGAAGCCTCGTATAGGCTCACTTACTACTGTGCGTATACATATCAGCTTCATCCAAGCCTATAATTTTCCAATTACAACCATTCTCACCTTCTACAAGCTGAGATTTCTCTAGTTCATCACATTATAGCCCCATTCGGGTTTATTTTATTCTTAGTATTTATGATTTAGTGCTTACTAATATACTAGAGCCATTTGACAATGCATTATGATCATGAAAAAACTGCTGCCAGGATAGCATAGGTTGAGGCTAAGCTTTGTATTTAAATGTTCATCGATGAGCACAAAAAAAAAAACTTAGGGAATTGAAAACCTAAAAGACTTGAATGAGACTAGGTGAAAAATTTAGTTTCCTACATGGAACCAAGATGGTGAAAATGAGGGTTCTACTTGACACACAATATGTTTGCCCATGTTGAAAATAAATTAAAAAAAATTATACCATGTGAATAGATGGAAATAATGTATCACATAAAGTGATAACGCCATAAGATAGAAGCATGGAATTTTATCAAACAATGAATAAGGCTTGTCCTATAGAAATAGCATAAGAATCAATGGATTCTTATATGACAGGTTGCATAACCTGTAAAATATATGACACTGAAACATATTGAGACCTGGACATTAGATATATCCAATTCTATTTCTTGATGTTAAATGCACCAAGGGATACAGGGTCTCTAACCATCTCCACTAGCCCATTCATCTGTTTGCTGATAATATTAACATGCAGATATGTAGCCATGATAAATGCAGAAAAGTGCAACCTTCTAAACTACTGTAAGCAAAACAACCACAACAATGTGTATTATTGAACTGCAAGTTGCAGAGGTCTGTAACAAAATTAAGGTTTTTGAAAGCTCAAAAAAGGTGTAAAGCTTTGGTATGGGGCCTCCTTTAGAAACAAAACTGCCTACATGAAATATTTCTTGACAGTGTCGCATCACACTCTCACACTTCAAACCTGTGCAATTCTGCCAAAACTGTGAAAAGATGTTTGAAATACATTCTCAATAATCTTGGAAAACTTAAATTGACTGATTGCTAAAACCAAATTGGTTCTTTGTTTTGCTGAGAAAATAAATTTTCTTATTTGTCACTAAAACCAAATTATTTCTTTGTTGCTAAAACCAAAATAGTATGACCTTGCTAAAACCAAATCATGTTTTTCATACTTGTGCTTATTTTTCATACCCATTGTTACCACTCTGACTACTAATGAATCCTTTAAATTGTAAAAGACCTTTTTCGTTCATGACATAATGACAAACTTTGCTAGAATTTTCTTTTTTGAAAGGGACCAAGACCACCTTCTTGTAATTAAAGTATAATTACTCATGGGGAATCACCATAAGCACACAACATAGTCTCTATTACTCAAGTTCCTCCACTCAGGCATGTTTGAAACTGCCAAAGATAAAATTTGAAAAAAATGACAATAGAAAAAGTACTAAAATATCAAAAAAGAGAATTGAATGTGCTAGGGAGGATAAGTATCCAGAACATACAAGGGTATTTGTATCAATAATTTTTTACCTATTTATCATCACTCCACTCTTTCTTTAAATTTTGGACCTATGGTAACCAATGATAGAATATGGTGCCACGTTCCATGGACTTTTAAGAGAAGGCTTAGTTCAATATTGCCAGAGTTGCTAATCTAAATATCAGTAAGCATCCAACATAGTTTATAAGTCAAACAATACTCTAAGCTTGGTGGCACAAGGTAGCATTCATTAAATAAGATATAAGGTATTCACTATTTACTATTAAGTATTAACCAATTCATTGAAAAACAAAAAATGAGCATTCTCAATCTATAAAAAGCACAATTGTTTACATGTTTTTAATATTTGTCATAATACAACCTTAAATCAATAAAGGCACAAATTTGTGAGCTTCAGGGATTCATGATGAATTGCTTATCCCCGATGAACTTTCTTGAGAAAATTCAAGGTCATCTTCCATTATTAAGGATGCTTCTATCTTTGCCTTTCATTGAATACAATATGAGATTATGGAACTTAATGCTCCCAATTAAGTTATGAAATTTTTAAAATTGGAGATAGAAAAATTTACTAACAAGCAAACAAAGGTTCTATCTAAATATAAAGATGTTAAAAGAAAAAGGTTGTTGATAAAAAGAAATCTGTGCAGAAGCAGATTGACAATACCAAAATGGGTGCAAGATATCAAGAGAAGAAAGCCCCAAGAATTATGCATACAACTTATTGAAGAAGAGATGGCTATGCAGGCAATTGAAGAAGAGATGGCTATGCAGGCAAAGAGCTGACTATCAAAAAATGTGGCCTTTTGAAGCCTGCCAATCCTTCCATGTAAAGCTTAAGCTTCATTCAGGATTCAATGGATCTAAAGGATCTTTTATTCAAGACAACATGTGTAGAATCTTAGTCTATGTTGATCATTCATTTCAGTGGCCATATTTATCCAATCCCCATATTTACTGCTTCTGATCCATTCACCACAATAACCATCAATACAAATTTCTTATAATAATTACTATTCATTCTCTTATATATATTGGAGTTTGTTTTCCTAGACATGTCCTTTAACTTTATTCTCTTACTTTGTAACCATGGGATCTGAGATATGAGATCTCAGCTTGCATTCTTTGGGAGGAAGCTCAGTACTACTTCAATAGGTCATTCCCTAAGAAGAATAATATTTTAGATGCCTAACTAGCTGTTGTCCCGTGAGCATATATAATCATATTGAATGCAAGATTATGCACAAAAGACTCACAATTTATTTCTCTATTCACCTAGTTGCCGATTATTCAAAGGAATTGTCAGACAACAACACTTGTAAACACGTTTTCTTAAGTCAGGGAGAACATTTATATCCTTTTGAAAGATCCCTAAGATCTTTCACATAGGTCTTCCATACAAGCCAACTCCTCCCCTAACTTTCCATGTAACCACTCATGTATAAGTTTCTTTCTTTCTGTCCTCTTGTCAATTATTACCCCCAATATAATTCAAGAGCCACTTCCTAGTTTAAAAAAAAGGATTTGCATGATAAATTTCTTCTTCCCCTTGACTCGGATGCAAGACACTCCAAAGTCCAAACTGAGTGGTTCAAGCATGGAAGTAAATTTAGTTTTTAAATTTAAAATTCACCCATGTGTTTTTAGGTCATCTCAAGTTGGACTCATAAGTAGCCATTATGATAATGAAATTTTCTCACTTGTATATTTTAATATCATAAGGCAACAAAACCCACTTAACAAAAGTACATTTAGGCATTTGTTAGTAGTGGGTTGGAATTGTGAATGTATTCTACTGCTTTGGGTTTTTCTCCGAGAAGCATTGAGTATGTGCATTGATTGGTCTCCAAATCCATATTAAATATTCTTCAAAGATTTAGTCTACTCCACTATCCAGTTACATTAATGAATTTTCCGAAAGATACCAACTTATAAAACTCGCAAGACTCAACAAAAAATTAATTTTGACAATTTGTTTATCCGGTTAGGAATGAAATTACACTAAAAAAATGACTTCTTCAGATCATCACTGCATCATCACAGAGCTATTTGTAGTTATAGAATATCTTCTTCACATTAAATTCACTGTAAAAAGAAACTCCTTTAATGTTTGATTCTAATTATTGAAAGTTTTCTGTCCAACCATTGAAGTCTTGCTAAAATTCTTGTTCGCATATGCTTTGAGTATTTGTTTATTTATTTGTTTTTTTATTTCAGGGAATGTTCATACTAGTATCGGGATATTTTATGCTTCCAAAGGATATTCCAAAGCCTGTGTGGCGATATCCCATGTCTTACATCAATTTCCACTACTGGGCATTGTAGGTGAGGAAATCTTCCCTAACATTATTATCAGGTATAATTTCTCGTTGAAGCAAATTTTCACTTTGAAAACAATGGAATCCTACATATATGTGCTGGATTATAAGCTGCAATAACTAGCAAAAATATTTTATGAATTTATCTGAAATGGGTATCTTTGACAATTTAACAGGGTCAGTACCAGAATGATTTGTTAGGTCTGGAATTCGACAACCAATATCCTTAATATGGAATACAACTCATATATTAAAAATTAAATAGTACTAAGAAGAAAACAATTGTAGTGTAAGTGAGGTGAACATGATTAAATGTTTTGAAACAAATTATAGAAGAATTTCTGAATTTGAATTGTGCGCGAAGTTTATGCATTCAACTTTGGTAACATTTTCCTTAAAATTGTAAAAATAAGAGTAAGTAAAATTGTTGTTAAACTATGAACTTAAATATATAGTAAAATTAATTTGTTTT
>MU228403.1:5315805-5325931 GCA_018584345.1 Thuja plicata
GTGGACAAAGGTAGTGGCCTTTTTGCGCTGGGCAAATGGCCTAGTCTAAGGATCTCCTCTGCCTATGCCCATGTTGGGCCTCATGCTCCAATAATTAAGATTATGACCAAGCACAAACTTAGCATACAATTTTTTTATAAAATAGAAAGGGAGCTCCAAATTGCTGTGGGGTGGTTTATAAAAAACCATCCACTAGTGATCCCAAAAATGTGTCTGCATTGCATCATTTGCGCACCATTTAATTGATAATTTGGGCTTTTGGGGGTCAAATTTTAATCCAATTTTAGGATTAACAAAAAGGGAGGATATATCGGCTTTAGTTATATTAAGGGCTGCAATCCCATCATGGTCAAGCCCATCATCAAATTGGGCATGCATATCATCATGCCAATGAAGAGCAACATTATGTTGTTGTGTAAGTGTGTCAATATTTTCAACAATAGTATTTAGGGTGGTAAGCATGGGACCTAATGTAGGTATATTCTGATATGTGTTTTGGAAGCCCCGTATAGTGTTCAAATTGTCTTGTATCAAATTCTCTAAAGATCAAGAGTTTTGAAGCTGTTCTGGATTGTTTTGGGGATCGTTATTTGGTGGGGGAGGGTTATTTTCTTCATTGTTGTTAGCCATGCCTGATTAAATAAAAAAATATAAATTTCAAATTGATTTCATATATTATTAAAAAAATCAATACAAAACCCTATTTCAACCAAAAAAACTTTATTAACATCAAAATATATAGAGAATTCACTTACAATATATAGCGCAAAGTCAAATTTGTTGTTGGAGAAATTTGGTACTTGAAAACATTGTGTACGAGATAAACCTAGCTATTTTTCAATTTGCAAGCAATGAAAGAAATAAGAAAAACTACTCACGGGTTTTGATTTATGCCACAGGTTTCGGGTACCCGAAAAAATTAGGTACCCAAAAAAAATTAGGTACCCGAAAAAATTAGGTACCCGATTAGGCTTGTGCTTTGGTGTCAGGTTTGCCTAGGTGTACTGACACCCAGGCCTACTAGAAAGTCAAAAAATGTTTCATACGCTTTTGGACAAGTGAAAAGTGGATTTTTTTTCACATCGCCACTTTTTGGCCCCTCATCTTCTTGAACATACCCTCCTTTACCATCCTGGAACTCCCCCTTCTGATTGTTCTATTCATCCTTGGAGGATGAAGGATGATTCTTAGAACATCATTATCCATGGAACTTACTACCCCTAACACCCGATCCAGAAAAAGGAGCACACTACCAACCTGTCCACCTGTGTGACTACCAATTCCTAAGGCAAAATTATCCTCAATCAAGGTATATTTTTCCACTGTGTCCTTCACAGTTTTGGGTTCAAAGACCCAAACATCACTGCTGATGAAATCATTAAGCCCCTAAAAAAGTGCTAACCAACATGGACTCATCGTCTATTCTACCGATATACTGCTTAAGATGAAAAAATTGGTACTTGTACTGCTCAACAGTCATGGTATCCTATCACAAATCATGAAATTCATCTGCTTGTCTCTGCCTCCAATGATTGGAAAGAAAAAGAGCTCAAAATCTGTCTAGAAATAGTAGATATATCTAAGTACAGTTTATGATCCTCCAACCGCCACCATGTAGAATAAAAATCCTTGAAGATGCATGATGTCACACCCGACATTGGTATTTATACTATAGGGATGCATCACAAAACATCTGTCTAAATCGACAAGCCAAGTCTTTGCTACAAATCCACTACTAGATCCGTAAAAAAGGTCACGCCCTAAGAAAATCTCTCATGTGTACGATAAGAATATCATCCCCCTCTACTGCAACGTTCCTCCTTCGAGGACTTTGAGATATTTTCCCCTCCGCATAATGAGAGTGATGAGAGTCCTCTTGCTGACCTTTATCCTGTCTATGCTCCAACTGATTGAGAATATCCTTAAGCAAATGACGCATTTGTGCACTTTCTAACCTATCATGATAACCCCTATTTTGTTCTGTTCTTCTCTCCTCACCATGATCATCCTTCTGATGTTCCTATTGTGAACCCTCATGGTGAGAACTCGATGAAGAACTATGTTAAATTCCTTCATCTTGAACTCAGCCTCATCCTCAGCCTCTACCTCAGCCTCTTCCTCGGCCACTACCTTCGGAAGGCATCCTTCCTCAACATAAAGAACAAGGCTAAGGTTAATAAACACAAGGCAACAAAACAAGAAAGAAATCAATAAAAACCTAATGGGTGTATCAAGTTCCCAGTGTAGAATTCACGCTATGACATTAGATGTAACGTCCCACCAGGGAACCCAAGAGGACAACATATAAATACAAAAGAACATGAAATAGTTTTTTTTAAACAAAAATAATAATTTCAACTTAATATAATGATACACAAAACAAAACCAACTAAATGATGCAAAGCATTAAAACATTATATTGCATCCTCTTAGGTTCCCTAATGTCGCTACTAAGAAACATATAATCACACATATAAATAAATCAAATAATAATAAAATAATACAGAAGATTAACATCATTAAACTATATTCACTTTATACCTCAAATACCAATGTGACAAATCCATAACAAAATTACATATAAGTACATAGTATTAGTTGATACCAACATCGACCTATCAA
The DNA here is from genome assembly GCA_018584345.1 of Thuja plicata. NCBI lineage: Eukaryota > Viridiplantae > Streptophyta > Pinopsida > Cupressales > Cupressaceae > Thuja > Thuja plicata. Next base: position 5,318,428 of record MU228403.1, read on the forward strand.
ACTCAAGGAATACATCTCAATGAATCTTTGATTTAAGTTTACAATTGCATTTGCAATGGCAATGATCCATAATATGATATAAAGGTACAGTAATAATCATCTATCATGAAGCTATAAGGAAAGTACAATGAACATGTAAAAATGATGTTGAATCCACTTAGTATGCTCATGAAAAAATCAACAAACCTTGATGGGGAAAAATATTTACCACTCAATCACGTGGAACCCTGAGGCCTACCCCACTGAGCTAGGAGATAAACACAAGGCCCCACACCACACATACAAACACAAGACTAGGCTAAAAAACACAACATGAATATCACATAGAGAAACCAAAACATGACATAAGGGACACATGAGGGATATAACAAGGGATGTACATACGAGATACAAAAAGGGATAGAAACACAATGCAAATTGAAGTGATTTATATGAAACATGCAGGATAGTGTCATCACATAACTCCTAACTATTTTGGGTTACCCTGGGAGTCTCTCACTAGACCCCGACCCCTAGGTGAGAACTCATGTGGAATAAAAAACCTTTCATGAGGAAAAGGAATTTGATTTTCCTACTAAACGCCACACAAACATATTGGCCTTCTCCAAGCCATCCATGGTCTACACATGATTTCTTATGGCCATGAACGGGGAAACATAATTATTTTGATTAATGTGTAATCTCATCCTGGTTCATTTTATTATGTTATCACTTGATTACAACTCCATAATGGGTTACCCTAGCAAAAACTTAAGGCCCCGACCCCAATTGTGAGTCACTCGCCAGACAATGCACCTAGAAATACCTCCCCAATAACATAAATCAAAAGTGCATAACATCTCAAAATTATCAATAGGATCCATAAATGTCCAACATATCAAAAGGACATCAATAATCACATCATGATAGGAATTCCACATGAACTCTCTTAGGTTCATAGCCCATTGAAAATTCACATGACCAAGGGGATCCAATCATTAATGGAAACAAAAACGGACAATATCATCATGCAATATTTAATACTCATACAAGCTCAATGGCCAAAAAACCATATCATAGATCCACTTTAACAATTAAAAACCAAAGGATCTCTAAGAAGCATAAATACATCAATGAATATTTAAGAAGAACTCCACACTCAACCAAAAGTTATCACTTGATTACAACTCCACAATGGGTTACCCTAGCAAAAACTTAAGGCCCCGACCCCAATTGTGAGCCACTCGCCAAACAATCCACCTAGAAATCCCTCCCCAATAACATAAATCAAAAGTGTATAACATCTCAAAATTATCAATAGGATCCATAAATGTCCAACATATCAAAAGGACATCAATAATCACATCATGATAGGAATTCCACATGAACTGTCTTAGGTTCATAGCCCAATGAAAAATTCACATAACCAAGGGGATCCAATCATTAATGGAAACCAAAACGGACAAGATCATCATGCAACATTTAATACTCATACAAGCTCAATGGCCAAAAAACCATATCATAGATCCACTTTAACAATTAAAAACCAAAGGATCTCTAAGAAGAATAAATACATCAACGAATATTTAAGAAGAACTCCACACTCAACCAAAAGTTATCACTTGATTACAACTCCACAATGGGTTACCCTAGCAAAAACTTAAGGCCTCGACCAATTGTGAGCCACTCGCCAAACAATGTACCTAGAAATCCCTCCCCAATAACATAAATCAAAAGTGCATAACATCTCAAAATTATCAATAGGATCCATAAATGTCCAACATATCAAAAGGACATCAATAATCACATCATGATAGGAATTCCACATGAACTCCCTTAGGTTCATAGCCCAATGAAAAATTCACATAACCAAGGGGATCCAATCATTAATGGAAACCAAAACAGACAAGATCATCATGCAACATTTAATACTCATACAAGCTCAATGGCCAAAAAACCATATCATAGATCCACTTTAACAATTAAAAACCAAAGGATCTCTAAGAAGCATAAATACATCAACAAGTATTGAAGAAGAACTCCACACTCAACCAAAAAGAAGCATTATAAAATTGAGAACCACAACCCCCACGCCTCTAGATTTCCATAAGGAAAACTCATGCATCAAACCCCAAAACATAGTCATCGATAAAATAAAAATACAATCAAAGCCATAACATCAATACAACTAATTTTAAACCAATAATTCATATATTGTTAACGTAAACATTAACTTAATGACATTCAATCAAGTTACAAGACTAATAAGCCACTAAAAACCATAACCAGTAATATCAATTTTATAATATATTTTCCTATTTAATACACACTTATAAGTAACATGAATACAAGACTCCCATCACTCAAATATAAAACAACAATGGTTAGTATTTTAAAACAATTTCATAAACATCTATCAATATATAATGCTAATTTAACAACCCATGAACATATTCAATTACACATCAAAAATTATCACCACTCAATGTAATTAGCTATAAAGATGATGCCAATCCAAACATAAAAACCATTGTTTTGATTCTATCAAACCCATAAGAAAGAAAACAGGCGTAATACCAATACATAAGTCCTTGGATTGCAGCTTAGGAACAGGCACACAGAACAATACAAAGGTCAAACTCCTACAAATGAGTAATATTCAGGAACCAAACATGGAAATGGCCGGGAGTAATAAGAAGATCTTAGTAACCACACGGAATCATGAAATGAATAAAGGAACAACTCAGAGTCTTTCTAGTAACACCTCCCAAAATGAGGAATATGCGGCAAGCGTAGCATAATAAAAAGTTTGATTATGGTTCGCAGATCAATCCAAGCTTGAACCAATGAAAGATTACGCAGAACCAACACACCCAATTTTGTGATGTTCTAAAAGAGATTATTATGTAGGCCTCCTATTAACGCCTCCAAGGAATAAGAGAAACACACAACCACCATACGCTGAACGTCGTTCCATAAACAACAAACTTTGAAGCGATATATATGACTAGCACGTAGATGAAATAAAAGAAACAATGCCAAGCTATCCCATGAACCAATGTTTACAAAATAGAGTTAGAGAACACCATAAAACCCAACAATCTATAAAGACAAGCATTACATAAGGCTTCAAACTAATTACAAGTCAGTTAAAGCCTAAATACAAGAATTAAATTACATTCATGGATTGCTACACATGACCAAAAGGGAGTATAGATTGCAGCCCAAGAGCCACAAACCACCAACGTCCCTCTCTTATAATGCTGCACAAGGGTCTTCCCAAGTCAAAAATTGAAAGCAATATGCATAGTCCACAAATTAAGAAAGAATGGGTAGATCATGGATAAAATTGCGTCAAATCTGGCGTGAGTATTGTTCTAGGAAAGGAGACAAAGCACATAGATTTACATGTATGGTAGGGTAAACAATAACACCAAAACAAGGTAGGTTTGACTTTGAAATAGATGCAACAGATGGGGGAATTTAAAACATATCAAGCAATGGTAAAAATGGTGATCATACAGAGATTTCACAAGCAGACTTAACACAACCATAATGTTTTCTTCATCATAATAATACAGAAAAGGTCTATTTCATTGATATAGTTTGCATTTGTTACCTCACGATTGTAGAAAGAAACCAAAGAGAAACTGAATTGAAATCCCAAATCTAAGCTCCAACCTCTCCAACCTGACATATCTAAACAATAATCAAATTTTCTAGGAGTTCCTCAATTTTCCTCACAAAAAGACAAAAGACAAAAGACAAATAGATAAAAGAATTATTCTAATAATGTAATAGAGCTTTTAATTGCTTTCATATTAATTATCCATTTAATATTTCGTCCCTCGTCATACAAACATGCCAAATAGGATCAATATAAAGTAATAACATACACATAGCAGTGAATGAAATGTCAGTAGGGTTAGTACATGAACAAATCATAAACATGTAAATAATCATTAACATATAATATCACTAGTACATTTAACCCCTAAAATCGACCAAAATTTCCGATCATGCATTACATTTGTTTTGCTTGGTTGGACTAGGGAAGGAAAGTTTTAATTTTTTTTAATTCCATCCTCGTGTTAGTCGTAATTACGATGACCTAAGAGTCAATGCCCGTGTACGTCGACGGGGATATAACTTTAAAAAAAAAAGATAGATTTCTTATCATTATCTTTTCGTCATTGACAACAAAAGAGGGCTCCACATTTCTTTGAGGCTGCATTTCTTGGAGGCCGCTATAGAAACAAATACCCTAGGACATCTTCAATAGTTTACCATCCAGGTAAGTTGATTTATCATATGTAATTATCGATTCTCCCGACGGGAAATTCGGATAGTGAATAGTAAATTAATCCAACTTTGATCGGCCACTCTAAATTATTCATTGATAATTTCTCTATTTGAGGTAACAAATCAATCGAAACTAGTCAATCTAAGCTATTGGATATTTCTTCTCCCACAGGGTTCCTCGCCGTCCTTTTTCGTCCGTATATCGCTAGGTTACACACGAAGGAGGAGCCAAAGAGGCCGCTCCCACAACACAGCCCCTGGCAATTACTGCATCCCTGGTACTTTGGTTCCATTTCCGATATTAGTTGATTGTTCTTTATTTAACTGTTGAGTTGGAATGGTAATGGAATCACGCTTAGGTTTAGCTCTCGAGACAACAAGCTAGCATTTTTAATATTGTGCACATTTCTTGCCTTATGATTTGTATTAGATTTGTACATTATAAGGTAAATTTCATGCAAGTGTGGTATATAGAAAGGTTCCTGCAATATGTGTTCTTGTTGAGTAGATGCCATTTCCCAACTGCATAGATAGATTGAAGTCAGAATAATTGATAAGCCTTAGAATTTAGTGTTTGGAGTTAGAAAAATATTTAGGTTGAATATTTGAATAATAGCTACTGACAAATATTGACCAAAAGTAAACCAACAAAATTCATAACAAAGACCCCCAAAATCCAAAATAGACTTTCCATAAACAACTTTAGACATGCTTGGATTGATAAATATGAACTAAATGGTGAAAGCATAGTGACAAAAATGGCCTTAACCATAATTTTTGGAGTCATTATCAAAGATATACAAATTTGGTTTCCATAAAACTTATCCTTAGTGTTGGTAGGAAACTATTTTTAAATTGTTGATGACAAGAGATAGAGATCCCTTTGGTAGATTCCTCCCAAGATGTCATGATGATATATAGGAATAGTTAAAACTCAAAAACATGAAAGACTAATTCAAAGGAACAAGAAGAAATAGAAAATAAGGTTAATAGAGAAAGAGTTGAAGAACTTCCATCCAATACAACATTTTCATATCCCATCAATCTGAATAGAAGAGATAATGAACCACCAGTAAAAACACATTTCCCCTTCTACTCTCCCTACCTTTAGAGGAAAGATTTCTAAAGATCCTAATCAATTTCTTTTTGAGTTCAAGATATTGCGTCAAACATGGGATTATTCTACCGATAATTTGGAGTTAAAATTATTCTTCTCTACTTTGAAAGAATTAGTGTTGTGTTGGCTCATGGGATTAGGTGCTGATATTTTCTCAACATGGAATGAGACAAAGATAATATTCTTGGACAAGTAGAAAGAATATTTCTAAGTGAGAGATTAAAAAAAAACTATTTTATACAAAATAAATGGAAGATGAAAGCAAGAATATTATGCTAATAGGTTCCTATTTGTTCATAGGAGGTGTGCCAGTGGGTTAGACATTGATATCAATAGAGCTATATTTTTAAGAGGAATTTATGATGCATTGATAGAGGCCTTGAACTTAATTAGGAGAGGTGATAAAAATAAAATTAGTTTTGAGGATATTGTAGGGATTTGTAAAAACTAACCTAGGACCAAGGTTGGAACTAAGGGTTCTAGGAGAAATAGAGGGTTTTCTTTTGATGTTTCAAAGGTTATGGAGGAGTTAGATAACCTAAAAAATAGACACCCTTCTACATATTAATATTGAATATGATAGGAGAACCATAGAACCATTGGCTATTTACTGTCCCAAGTGTTGGAAGATACATCTATTGAGAGAGTTCCATTTAAATCAAGTTTATTTGTGTGAGATATGTGAGAAAAAACATATCACAATCACATGTAGTCTTCTAACAAAAATATAGAACCATCTAAACAAATATCCTTTCGTAGAAGAAGAGCTCAACTATATAGGGAAGAGAAAAAAAAATTTAGGATATAATTCCTATCAAGGACAATTTGAATATTGAAACAATTGAGCTCAAAATCCCTGGCCTAATAAATGAACTACTATAATTCTAATTCAATCATCTTATATACCATGGGGAGTACCTTGGGGATCACCAGAGTGGACTGCACCTTAATAGAATCAATAATTGTGGCAACTAAATAAACCATATTAGAAACATAATCCATCATAGTACCAACCATGGAAAAATCAAGGAGCTAAATTTCTTTGGGTACAATCTCCACCATTGTTAACTGGTACAATTGTAACCAATGAACAAGTTAATCAACCTCAAATACCATCCCAACTAGTCCAAAATCCTACTAATAACCATCCTCAACAATCCTCAACAAGCATTCATTACTGATTATAATCTTACTGGCTTGAATTTCATTTAAATAAATTGTATTCAATTGAGGAACCAAAACATTCCATTAAAACTAGACATTTAAGATCGGGAGGGGGATAAAATTAGTAATTCTTAGTAGAAAATGCATAATAGTGATGAGCCTCAAGTATCTAAGAAATAACCTTATCCTATACAATGACCTTTATCCAATGAAAACTCTCATTGTTGTCTTCCTTATACAATGACTCAATGCCCATTATAATCAGCTTTGTGTGGTTTGTTTCAAAGAGTGCTAAAACTACAAGAAATGATCTATTTTCCATCACTCACATTTCCAAGACTACTTGAAGACCAATGATACATTCTCAATGTCACTGTTTCTACTTTTTAGCTGTCTTAGGTGGACTTTAATGCATTTGATTCAGGCCAACAAATTTGTGCCTTGCCATGTGATCATTGTACTCTACCAAACTATAGGCCACTCTCATTATTTAGTGTAGCTTACTATATAGCATATGTACTGTCACATGTTTCAAAAATTTTAAATAACTCATCTTGACCTTTTGTGCATTGTCATGAAAGATGCCCATGATCACTTGAACTCTCATATTCTTTTTATTGCTTTGTTTCTTCATGTACCTTCACTTACTGTTCATCATAACTATTGCTTCATGTATCTTCGCTTACTTTTTCTCTTAAAATTTGTCACAATAGTGTCCTCATGTTTACATGGTCAAGGCTTGACTTCTTTCTCATGACCCACCCTTGTGATTTGGCATTTGAAATTATTGCCATGACTAATATGGTAAAGAAAGCTGTTTTCTAGGTCCTTGGACTGATCTTTGACAACTTGTGCCTTTTCCCCAACTCTGTCCCATTTACCTCATCTTGTCTTTGTCATTGAGAAAGGTTGTGACATCTGCATTGTCTTGCAAACTAACCT
>MU228403.1:5357618-5368259 GCA_018584345.1 Thuja plicata
CATCAAGGAAAACATCAGGCACTAATAACCTACCCAAACCAGATATCCAAGGGTTTGATACAGGGATAGGCTTATCAGAATTCTTGTAAAAGTAAGTAAACAGAGAATAACCTGTTGTTCCTGGGGTCACTGCATCTCTGATGTACTTGAAGTCATCTTTGAAAACACCAACATCAATCTTTCTATTCTGAGTGGACCCTGGCAGCAGCTGCAGAAATTCGTCAGAGAAGCTAGGTTTTCCTTTAGGATCATCTCCATTGCCTCCACTAGTAGACGCCATGCTCATAGTAGTACTCATGTTTGCAAGCTTTTGAATCTCTGGTTTGAATGATATTGAAACAAATCGAAGCACAAATCTCTGTATCACTTAGAAATTTCAATCACTCGAGAACACTGCTACAACTTTAAATATCACCTTTTGCTCTAAAATAATAGCTTTGCTTTGAGATCACAAACACGGTGAATAGGAATGAATGTAGACTCCTCTATTTATAGCCACAAGGTTCAGAGTACACGGCTCAAAGTTTAGAAATGTCAGTTCTGCAATTAATTTGATATGCCATGAAACGTTCAAAAACCTAGCCGTAGTCGCGCGAGTTGAAAGGAAATCAAATTTAAATCATGAGTATTTTGGCGCAATCACAAAAACGGTTAAGATAGCTGACATGGAACTCTGTGATTCACCTTCTGTCATACATCTCAGCTACCTTTTGTACACAGTAATAAAAAATTCTTTCATCTGATTGGCCGCTGGCTTGATCTCCTCTGTCACGTCCTCCACTTGGCGCCACTTTACAGATTCTCTTTATCTGGCGACCTCGCGACCTCATAAAGTCTCTTTGTCGCGAGTATTATCTCTTAACCATGGTTTACTCTTCAGACTTGGCGATAATGTAATTCCTTTACCTCAGCAAACCCAATCCTTTTCAGCGATCAGGCGACTGTGTGAAAATCTTGGTCGCGGGGAGTTAACCTTAACTCATCCATCTTCTCCAGACTACGCGACAAGCCGTTACCATATAACATTTTATTTTAATCGCCAAGTCGCTGGATGTTCATTTCTCTTTTCAAGACTACATGACAACCCTTTGGTCGCTGAGTTGGGTGATGGACTTAACTTAATCTTTTTATATAGCACATGCCCTTTTCTGTTTACAGCGACCTCGCGACATACCTTAATCGCTTAGTCAGAAGGACTTTCTCCCTGGGGCACTTTTATCACCAGACTTAGCGACCACCGTTAGATCCTTTCATCTTTCCATCGAACGGTTGTCTTTTAATCGCTATACATTTCCTCATGCCCTTAAAATATCAAGAGACTTCGCGACCGAGGGCAAAATGACTTAGTCTCCTTGTCGCTTGATCCCTTTTCTTCATCTTGCGACCCCCTGACAACCACTAGCTTTCTGACAGATGTCATCTTTTCATTCGTTCTCTTTGTGCATTCTGGAAAGCTGAGTAATCTTTCTGATTTGGCAACATCCCGACTGAGGGAAATCACTTAACATGAAACTGTTAGTCACTGGGTCGTGACTGTTATCCACTAACCACCAAATATCACGAGACCACGCGACTGAAGAAAAAGCCTAAACTGTTTGAATGTCCTGATCTAGCGACCATGCGACATGAAGCAAGCGCAAAGTCGAAAGACATTTCTTTGACCTTTTGACTCTTCTTGCGATCACCCGACTGAGGTGGGTCCCATTTCTTTTAAATCCTTATATCATGAGAATCAAGCGACAACCCGACCAAAGAAAGATCACTAAGTCTCGATACACAGATGGAATATTCAATTTTTTAACGAGACTACGTGACACAAAGGAAAAGCAAAGTCGGGAGATGTTGTGGCATATTCATTTCTGGTAATGCGATTAAGCGACTTGCTTTAAAGAACATGTCTTAAGTGACTGAAAAAGGTAACAAGGAAATAGAAAGACATGGCTAGGGGTTTAAAATGCATCGTTTAACATTTGGCCTTAGGGTTTTTTCAGGGTTTTTGACAATTTTGCAAAGTATAAGCATGAGCACCTGAAAATTTTCAGAGGGGAGGGCAAGGAATAAGCATGACAGCAAAAAACATGAAATACAACCAACAGGTTGTTTTGTAATGCATGATCACTTTGTCTTTAGAGGGGGTTAAAGGTGATGGTCTTCCATAAGACTTTGGAGAGAAAGGGAGTTGCCCAATGCACAGAGCACTTTCAAATTTATACTCTCCCATGTCTTGATCTGTAAAGATGGCTTTTGTTTTAGATGCAGAAGCCTTGTCTTCAATAACCTTTTCCTTTCCTTTGGATTGCTCAGTTGGTGTTTCTGATGTCTTTTCTAGAACTGAGGGAGCATTTGGAACAGGGGTTTCTTGATTAGAATATCGGCCAAAATCATTTAATGTACAGTAGTTAGATTGTTTGTCTTCCAGTCTCTTGCAGTATTGAAAGGGCTTAGGATCTCCAAGAATTGTGATTTCTCTACTGTGATGTGGGAAATTTAGACATTGATGATAAGTAGAGGGTATACCTTTGATAGCATGTATCCAGGGTCGTCCCAGCAAGATATTGTAAGGTAGATCTAGATCCAGTACATGGAAAATAATTTCAATTAGGGTTGGGCCGACTTGTAAGGGTGGCGTGATCAAACCCTTTCTTTCTTATTCTCTATCATCATCGGCCTTTATTGTTATTCACTTGTCTACATCCAGGAGGTCCTCAGAAAGACTGATGTTACAAATCATCTTCAATGTTTACAAATTCTGGCCAGATCAACCATCTCTAAGGACTCATTTTATCTTTGTGGATTGGATTTTTCCTTCTATATGGAGGGACTTATTACGATGAAGGTAAAGACAATGAAAGTAATTATTAGTAAAGACAAGATGCTTTTATGCAGCTAGGTTTTTGATCATAGCTTGGAATTGTGCAATGTTGATATTCTCAGGGACACGAGATTCATTTAGAGCATCTTCAAGGATTTCTTTGTGATTTGACAAGGTTTTTAGGAGCTCTAGAATGGATATCTATGCAGGTGTCTTCCCTAATTGAGCCAATAGGTCATAGTGTGAGATAGGCAAAGCAACGGTAGACAGTGCCGCTAGTGGATTTTCAGATGTAGAAGGTTTAACAACAGCTTGGATAGTGACTCCGGGTCTACATGTGGTAGCATTACAATCAAAAACTTTGAGGATTACAGTGTTAACATGTGTGTTAGATTCTCCAATGTGGCCACAAAGAGCGTCAAAATCAAAGATATCATTTTCTTCAAGACTCCCACATGTTCGATCATGGCCTGTGATAGTATTGGTAGAGTAATCATATGGGATTGCGTTTGATGCATTGTTTTGATTGTGAGGTGGGAAGGGATGATTGTAGACTTTAAGTTTTGCATTAGATGAGGATGCATTCTAACCTTCAACTTCAATTTTTCCGTCCTTAATAAGGTCTTGTACAAAGTGTCTAAGCTTCATGCATTTCTTGGTATCATGTCCTTTGATGCGATGATAATCACAATATTCATTATCTCTATACCAAATAGGATTAGGTTGATTCTCATCGAAAGGACGAGTATTTGGATAGATGATCATCCCTTGATCCGCAAGTTGTTTGAAGATCACGTCTAGGGGTTCTGCTAATGCTGTGAATTGTCATTGTTGCCAATTTTCATTGTTATTGTTGTTGTTATTGATGTTGTTGTTATTTTAGTTGTTGCAAGGAAACAAGAATGATTGATCATGCGGTTGTTGATTGTTGTTCTGATTGTTATTTTGATTCATATTGTTCTTATTTTGATTTTTCTAATTCTGATTTTGATTGTTGTTTCGATTTTGATTTTGATTCTGATTAGTGTTGCGATTGTTTTGATTATTATTGTTGGATGCTTGAACAGTTTGAACATGTTTGGCATCAGTCACTCCATCATTGACAACTCCTTTGTTTTTACTCTAGAATTTTGGTTTATCATTGTTGGAAGGAGTATAATGTTTGTGCTACCTCTTTGCAAAAGACCATCTTCAATGTCTTTTCCCTTCTTGACAAGAGATTCAAAGGTATCAGGTGAAGCCATTTTCATTTGGAAAGACATCTCAGAGATAAAATTCTTTGTGAAGATGTCAATTAAGTGACTATCGGGTATTTTCCATGGCATGCAATTTGCAATGTCTCCATCGTTGTAAGAAACTAGCAAAGGTTTTTCCATTATTTTTTTTGGTATTGCACAAATCGTTGAGTGTTGCTTGATGCTCAATGTTATATGAATATTATCCAAAAAATTTCTTTGTGAGGTTAGAGAAAGTAGAGATTGATCCATAAGGAAGGGCCATAAACCATTCCAAAGTTGCACCTCCAAGACTCCTAGTGAAGAGTCTTTTTAGGTAATTCTCATTATAGGAAACTTCTTCACGTGCGATGTAAAACTCTTTGAGATGTTGTAGAGGACATGTTTCACCTTTGTATTTCTCAAATTTAGGCATCTCAAAGTTTGGTGGGAATGGTTGCATTGTGATAGAATTGTCAAATGGATAGGGACAAATCTCTTCAAAAGAAAACTCCTTCTAGCCCCCATTCTGAAAACCATGCACAATGTTCTTGAGTTCATTAAATTGTTGGGCAAAATCTAGAGTATTCTGTGGAATAAATGGTGGCACATAAGCTCCACCTCCTCCAAATTGTCCATTTGAAAACTCTATGGAGGTCATACCAATAGTAGGAGGAGGTATATATTTATAATCTCTAGCTTTGTTGGTTGTGGATGTCTTCATGCCTATTGTTTGAAATAGAGACGATGTAGGCAAAGGCATGGAAATATTCCCTATGTTATTGACATTAGCACTTGATCCTTGATTTTCTGTCACATGAGTGCTATTATGTGCAGTATTGTTTGGCAAAGCACTTACGATTTGTTGAATTTGTTCTTGTGTCAATTGGGGTACTGATGTAGTTGTTGATATAGGTGTTGATGTAGGTATTGACATGGAAGGTTCACTAACAGGTCCTTTACTAGTGTCACGTGATGATGTAGCATTTGAGGTAGAAGCCATGACTGCAGTAGTGGCAGCGGCGACTTTGGTGACATTCTGGGTAAGGAGTGTATCATCAAAGTTAGCGGGCACTATGACACCATCTTGAATAATATTCAAGAATATTTCACCGCTATTTTTCATAATTGATTTCTCAACCATTTCCATGTTGTAAGGATCGCTAAGGAAGTCATTCACTTGGGTAGATTGTTCTTCTTGTTCCACTAACTTAGTTTCTTCAAGAACTTCCCCAGCTTGTATTTCAGTGCCTTGAAAGTATTGACTACCAAAAGGGTTCACTTCACAGGTAGCGGCGTTGAGTGTTGCACGCCTCATGTTTCTAGATTGGGATCGAGTGACTACCATACAATGGTGGAATTAGAAGAATGGAAGACAAGAAGGTGTAAGATTGAAATGAAATGGAGCAAAGATCTTGATTCTGGATTTGATTTGATTGGATTGGATTTGATTGATTGATTGATTGATTAAGGATTGATTGATTGAGGATTAATTGATTGATTGATTAAGGATTGATTTAAAGGTTTTTGGAACAAAACCTAAGAATGAAAAAACCTTGTGATGATACAAACACAAAAGGATTTGAAGTGATACCTATTCTACTTGAAGATGGACTTGTGATCTCAAGCAAAATGGGACATCACTAAGGGATTAAAATCACTTGAGATAGACTGATGGTTTACAAGCAATGTTGTGTTTATTTGAGGATGAAGGTTTGTAATACTTTGATTAAGGTCTTTTAGCCTAAAAAGGATTGGTTTGATTTTATGATTTGATCTAATGCTCCAAGAGAAGAAATGATGTTGTATGTGTTGCCCCACTATTGGTCGGCATACCTTTCAGAAAATAGTGAGTGTTTAATGTATAGTGGTGGTCTTGAAAGCTTCTTGTTAGTCCCGAGTCTAAGTATAGAAAATTTTCCTTTAGGCTAGGGAGCTTTTACCCAATTTTTCCAGATTGCCTTCTCTTTTATGAACTGGAGGGTTTCTGTTTGTGAGTTCATGTTTTCATTGGGTAGGTTAAGTTCCCAATCTAGTAAAGGTCATGGTTCAAAGATTTCTAACATCAGTGTTACACACAATGGAAGTATGTAAGCGTAATCCTTCATTTTGTAGCTTGGCGAAGAATCAGGCTTGAGCTTCTCCACTAGCGGAAAAGTATCAATAGAGTGCATCTTCCACCGATGACTACTAAGTGATGTCCCAGCAAGAAGTATAGTCCTAAAATGGATCCTTTAGGCTTAAGTAGGGCTGTTGTGTCTGGATTACACCTCTACAAGCCAAAGTGAATGATTCAATAGAAAGAAATCAAGGAAATAAGCTAAAGGCAGAAAAGCGGAAAATAACTTCTCCCCTACTCCTACAGGCCGATTTTGACCCACGGAGTATGCATTCCACCAAACCATTTAAATGAAGTGATTTTGAGGAAGAACCTGTCTCATAAAGAATCTGAGATATAAAGAAGGTAGATGAAATTGACACATGCCATTTTGGCATTCTGATAGACCAAATTTCTCCCTTGGCAGATTTTTGAACTGAGAGCACTCCAAGAGAACTTCTCCGCCCAAAGGAGAAGTGGAAAAGTGATTTTCTGCTACCTCAGAAAAGTTACCGTTGCAGTTACTAAAAGTGAAAATACATTTCTTAATGGCCCATAAAAGCAAGGTAATTAATTCAAATAAAGTTGTTTTACTTCATAACGGGCTTTTCATTAATGTTGGGGTCTTTTCATTCATGTGGCACGGGAAGTCGACCGTTAAATGGTAAGAATTAAAAAGCTATAAAATTAGTTGAAAGTTGAGAATGAAAGCTACCATTTGTTTGCCAAATTGTTTTGAATTTGAAGTCTCATATTTTAGCTATTCCTTGCTCCCGCATCCCTAAGAGATACTTCTAATTTCCAAACACAAATCATCAGAAGCATGGCTTCCAGATTCATGGGATTTGATGGAATGAACAGCATTACTTCTGAATGGCATAAGATTTCAGATACATATTTGAAGTTCTTTGACATGCAGAACTTCTAGAATAGATTAAAAGTGGACCAGATACATCCTATTATGGAGAATTTGAAGGAGAGCGGAATAGTGTAGGCTGCTAGTTTTCCCGTGGCTGTTCAAGCCCCAGAATTGATCTGGGAATGCATCACTCGATACAACCTAGATACCAGGAAAATTCTTTTTCCCAATGATACAGTGCTACTATCTATTGATAGGGAATCAGTCCAAAACTTGCTTCGCATCCTAGAGCAAGCTGAGTATTTAGAAATGACATACAGTCTAGCGGTGACTGAATATATTGCCAAAAAGTTAGTTTGGAAGAAGGAGATAATGAAAGCATGGTTTCAAGAACCCAAGAGTGCCAAAGGGAAGCTGCCAAAGACATTATACAACACTAATCTAAAGCCAGAGATCATTGACATTCTGGTGTTACTCCACAGGATCAAAGGTGAGAGTGAGGCACTCAATTTTGTTGATCATCACTTCTTCATAGTTTAGGTAATCTATTCCCAACATCACTTCATTAATTGGGTGCTTATGGTAAGTGAGAATCTCTCAGAGGCCCTAGATAGAGCTAAATGCCAGAATGAATTTTACCTATCTTCAGTCCTCTTATATATTCTGGCTACACTCCAAATTTGGCCAGGTCTTCCCAGATTAGAGGAATTTCCTGATGATGTCAAGAGTTATGAATTTTTCCCCTCTTTGCAATTGCATAATAGTTATGTTGAGTATCTTCAGGCTAATGATGCATTTACAATGAGATTGTGTAGGGAGTTACAAGGTTGTCTAGAAACGAGATTCTCCCCCGAAGCCATGGCTTTCATCAGCCAATTTGGATGCTATTTCATTCAATTTAGAGGTTTCTCATATCTTCGTCTTACAAGTTTTGATGATTTCCCTTTGAAGTTGCCTAGGTATCCTACTGATATGATCGTGCTGATCGAAGTAATGAGGAAAGAACTCCAAGTGAACTTACTCTGTGTTGAGGATAAGAAGAAGGGATATGACTTCTCTATGACCATCGGAGCTTACATCTGCATGTCTCGGTCAGAGGTGAAGAATGTTCTCAAGACATTCTCAAAGAGGTCTTCTTTGGAAACCTACGATGTCTTAAGACCACAATATGACCTAGTGAATTATGCCAGGGATGTATTGCAAATGAGTCATGCAATTCATCATGTACATGATATTGAAGACTACTGGGCTAATTGCAAGGATGATTTGGAGAGCAGAGAGAGATTCTACGTCTGGTTAACTATTGAAAAAATCAAAAGGTTCAATGTTAACATTGTAGTAGAGGGGCTAGAAGATGATGGCAATCATATGTATGATGACACATATCTAGAGGAGATAAAGCTCATCCCTGTCAATTCTGAACCCATGTTGGACCAAGCCATTAGCGATTTGTTGACTCTAATGGGGGTATCTATGAAAGAACATAACAATGGGTCAGATGGACTGCAGGCTGAAGGAAGAGATCAGAAAGGAAGCCTCCTACTCAGCGAACCCCAGAAAAGGATACTGTTGGTACTACAACCACTTCATCGGTAACAATTCCAACCGTTTCTAGAGGATCAACCCAGCCAGTGGGAGGAGGTTGTGAACCTCCTAAGAAAATAATCACATTGGAGAAGACTTGTGGAGAAGGTCCACTCCCAAATATCAGAACAACAAAGGAGCTCACCAAGGATGTAGAACCAGAGCGGTCAATAAAATAAGTCACAGTAGATGTACCAGTTGACACCCCGACCCAGGATTCTCCCAGGAGAGGGTCTCCCATAATAGTGGAACTAGGTGAAGATACTCCTTCAACCATAGAATCAGAAGGATAGGCCAGGAAGAAATAGAAGGTCACTTTAGTATCCAAATTGGTATCCTCTTCTCCTACTTCAATAAATCCATTTGATTCGAGACCAAAGGCTACACCTCCAGTCATCAAGAAATTGTTCATTGAGGAGTTGGTTTCTGCTAACAAGGTCACTAGCGTAGAGTCATGGATAGAACATACTCTGGAACATAAGAGAAAGAGGGAAGAAGAAGGGGCTTCTACCAAAGACACTTTGTCACAAGCCTTTCAGCCCAAGGCCGCTATGAGAAAATAGAAGAAAGTGAAGATAATGTCTACCTTGGGTCATGATCCTGAGACTAGGCACTTCACCATGGAAGTGGCCAAGCCAACTAAGGAAGGTAGATTCAAAGATATGACTGCTTCAGATTTTCAGTTGCAGTCATTTGATATGGGCTTGGCTCGTCATGACACCAAGGTGGATTGGTGGAAGTCTACCAATGTAGTGATAGAAGAGGAGCTCAAGGGGCTCAAGACTGCAAAAGTTTAGCTTAAGGCAGAAGTGGCTGAGCTGACCAACTTCATCAGGTAGCTTCTCACTCTGATTGCAATCATTCCCAGCACCCAAACTACCTTTGACCCTAGTGCTACAAAGAACCAAACCATTCTGGCTAAGTTGCAAGACGACTAGGATTATGGGAAGATTGGTAAATGGTGGATTGAGAGGTTCGAGTCTGAGGGACTAGCAATGGTTGAAAAACTAGGTAAAACCCTTCTAAGGTTGGAGGTAGAGAGAAATAACATTTCTATGAGCTTACAGACTCTCACGTTAGAAAGGGTGAAGTTCCAGGAATGTATAGTTATGCTTCATGTGGCAGTAAAGTTGAAGACTAAAGAAGCTCTAAAAGCCAATATTTTACAGAAAGGAGATGAGCCTTTGATCAAATGGCTTTGGAGTCTAGAGTTTAAGATCGAGATGATCATCCAGGCTAAAGTAGGATTGCACTAGACAGATGTTAAGATCAAAGAGGAGAAGAGAAAAGATTTCAAAATCCTCTTAGGGCTTCATACAGAGTCACAAACTAGTGGTCAGGGCAAAGCAATAATCAGAGTAGCCAATATGCAGAATTCATTTACTGATTATTTGCATAAACTAACAGAAGATTCTTCCTCTCATCTAGACAAAGTACCTATTATCCAAAATCCAATCATACAACAAAATAGGCACCCAAACAGAAATTTGCATGTTTATGTTACCCAGTTAAAACTATTTTATAGTTTTTGATGATTTGCATTCACTTATTACATTTATTATCAGATTTTCATGTACTTTAAGTATTGGTCAAATTATTACATATCCAAAATTCATCATTGATCATTACATTGTGCATTCATAAGAATGTAGTACAAATGTCCTTTGATTCATATTTCATGTTTAAATAAGCATAGTACATTGCAAATGAAACTAAACAACTGAGGTATGGAATAGGGGTCCCATGCATTTCCTTGTATTTGTCTTGTATCTTCTAGTAGTTTGGTCAGGTCCCCATCTGCATTCTAGGTCACTCCCGAGTCTCCATCATCATTCAGGTCCTTAGGGCAAAAATCTGCATAAAAGAGAGGAAAAGAAGATGGTTAGATCCTGATGGATCTAAGCAATTCAAGGAAAGAATTACATACATCAGCTATCTACTTGTATTTGCATATCAATCTAAAGTAATAAATGTAACAAGAAAACATAAATCAGCACTCACTATAAGATAGTGTTAAAGGGACGTGTTTTTAAACATGAAACCTTTCACTTCTAACATCTATTGTAGTGTATGT
>MU228403.1:5389168-5399860 GCA_018584345.1 Thuja plicata
TAAATTGATTAAAAGAATTATGCCAAGCAGTAACAGGGTTGTTTGGACATAAATCAAGGGTATGATCACACTTAGGGAAAATAGGGTCCATAGTTGCGACAGACCAAATTCAGGTGGTTACAGTATTTAATAAATTTCTTTGATTCTATGTAGGATGCTTTCTAGCAGACCTTTATATGATTACTAAGAACTTGTAGGATGCAAATGAAAGTTGCAACTATCATAAATAGCATCACACTTGAAAGAATTCCATTCTAAAATTTTAATTTATTCTGTTACCAATATGATTAATATTGCCTTCTCTTAACATATCAAAAAAACATGTAGTAATAATCCTTTCTTAGGACAATCCCAATGGCGTTCGTAGTCAGCATGCAGCTTGTGTTTTGAGTTGTAGCCTATGAAGGAATTGTTGTCTCTTAGTTCTCTTGAGCCTTATTGGAGTATCCATACTTGTAGAAGTAAGTAATATAACTACATTGAATGTTATTTATAGCCAAACCATGGTCAATTTGGACTAGTTTGTGAAAGGAAGTAATTAAATGAACAATCATTCATTTCGTTTGGGTCTATGTCAATTTGTTGTTGATACAGAGGAAAGGGTGGTGGAATTATTAACACCAAAGGATAGCTATAATCTTTAAATGGCGACTATGGTTTCCAAACCCTTGAATACTTCAAATGAACTGAGAATTGTCTAAACCCTTCACAAAGTTTTCAAATGATAGATTTGGTGTACTTAGGCAAGGTTTGTATGGATTCAAAGTCTAATAAGACATATATCATTGTATGGAAAAAATTTACTAGTGTACACCTTGCCTAGTGTACAATTTAAAATGATAATAATATATTTTGGATATTAATAGTAGTAAAACTAGGGTATTGGTTCTTTTACACTAACAGCCCAAAGACAGTTTAAACAGACTATCAACCAAACATTAACAACACACTAACAACACTAATGACAGTTCAATATCAAAATAAAATAAATGTAATAATATGTTATTCTTATTTTTAATATACTTTTAACATATTTTTCAGAAATGGAAAAAAAATAATATTTATACTCCATATGTAACAATGTAATGGATTATTAATATGTTGTGATATTTAATTCCAGCCCTAAAAGGCCGGCTTCTAGGTGCTTATCTGAATAATCTAGTTGAAGGTAGTGGTCTTTATTTCGGTGGTTTATTATATCTATTGCATTACTTGGAGTAATTGTAATTTGTTTTGTAGGACTTTTTGGTAGTAAGGCACATATGAAGGAATCTACATCAGTTTTATACTTCTCCAAGGATTTTAGACCAGATAAATACTCCTGTTACAGAAGCTCTAGTGTTATTGGGTAACAATCAACAAGAAAAAAATCGATGGGTATGGAAAATAAACAAAGCTAATGAATATGAATTGGTTACCTGAGCCAAGAGCAATTGGGCACCTACAAATTTGTTATCCCAACTGAATTCAGATACCATCTAACTCCACCCTTGGTTATCCTCAACAAATTTTAAGTAGGTTTGATCATTTATTGCTTTGTAAAGCCATGCTGCTACCCACAGTAGTTCATCCTGCTCACCATATAAAAAAACCAATTACATTCAAATTCAACATAGTTTTCTTTTTTAAAATTTGAACTTCAAATCTTTATATCTGCATAGTAATCCATACATTGTAGCCTGAGTAGGAGCAATAGAAAGGGAAAGACGCAGAATAGGTTCCCCTGTATTCATTGGCAAAGTTGAAGAGCTGCAATGGTATAACACAAGCTCTTATATGAGACCAATCTATGAAAAGAAGTTGTAAACAGAGTATGTTGAAACACATCTTGTTTGAAATTTGCACTCACAGATTGAGAAAAACTATGTAATTCTACTGCATAGGAAGAGTTATAGTTTTTCCAAACAATGGTTGCTGATGACAGAGTTGCAGAAGCATCTGCAGCCACTTCTGATCTAGGAGAAGATGAGTTGATCTTGTATAATGTCCATGTTGTGTTCATGTCCTCTGCTCTCTCCCAACATCCATGATCTTTGTTTCCATCACCCACCTGCTTGAAAATATATAAAAAGATGAAATTAATCAAGTGTTGTTAGTGAAAATTGGGTTAAAGATCTGTGTTTGTTGTAGCCCAAGAAAAGAAAATAGTATTGATGAGGGTTGTGGGCTAGATTTAAGTAGGCGTTGACCACAACATATGTAAGCTCTTGAAAATCTTAGTAATATTTAATTATAGTGATATTTGATATTTAATTATAGTGATATTTGATATTTGATTGTATGCAATTATATTCTATTTTAAACGAACTGTTTAGATGGTTTATTTGAAATTATATAAATATATGGATTCTATTAGAAAAATTACTGTAATCTTAGATAAACAATTGTGAATCAAAGTTCAGAATATGATATTTAAGCTTTCCCTGCAATTACAACTGATATGAACCTGTCCATAATGTTATAGGACTTGTGCGAGTAATTAGAACTGTCCTGGCCATTAAAGGTGAATTTTTACTAATGTTATAAAAACAAAATAATTAGTATCATTTGTTTAACAGTTAAATCATTTGATATTTAAATAGAACTGAAGCTTAAAATTTAAATAAATAAGTTAAATTCAATTCAGTTACACATACCATTATTATTATTAGTGATATTTACTAGTTACAGATACAATTGTTAGTGATGTTTGCTCGTGTGCAATTATATTTTGATTTAAACATATTCTAAGCTTTGACTTGTTCAGATGTTCATCTAAAATCATACTAATAAGTGAGTCCAAACTAAACATATGATGTCTAAACTAAGAATATGCTTTCCAAACGAACCAAACCCGAGTCCATAGAATGGTAGGGCTTGTATGAGCCTTCATTATGAAATTTGTTCCCCAACGAATTCCTTCAAGCATGTTGTTCAGTTGGTGTGCCTGAGATAACTGAGGTCTATAGTGAACTGCTGCTCAAGAAAGCATGGTAACTGTGAAGGACATGGGCCATACAAATTTCACATTATCTCATGCATCATAGTAGCCACCACTCAAATCCACCTGCACCATGATTTCACAACAGCGTAAGTTGTCATTAAGATGTGCTTAGCTCAAAAGTTTTCTAGCAACCACTCAATGTGTAACAGTGTAGAAAGGAATAAAAGCATGAAAAACCATTACATAATACACTTATCACCTCAACCAAAATAAGCTATGGTTGATAACCAAAAAAATTTAACCAAAATTCATTTAAATAAATAAGTTAGCATGCATTGTTTCTAAATTTGATTGTGTTAGTTTTTCTTTTGAGGTTCAGATCAAATTCTATGATCTATTGTCAAGAATCAGAAAGCAAGAGAAGGGAAAGATCATTTCTGATCATTCCAGGCAATGAATGGTAGAGTTTGATTTAAAATATCCAAGAAAGGTTATTTCTCTTCTCTTACTTTCTGATTCCTAATGATGGATCATAAAATTTGATTCTAAACAATCAGAAAAAAAACTCACACAGTTGAATTCAAAAATAATTCATACCAATATTATAAAATGTAGAAATTATATAAACTATTAAAATAGTTGGCTTCTAGGATTAAGAATACCAGGTTTCATTTGAGCATATTCCTTCTTGATAGACATTGTGGTGGCGCATATTTCTCTATTTGAGGAAGTTGATGAATGCATTAATGTAAGTGAGCATACAATTTAACTGGAATGGCTGACAAGGATGGCATAGATGTGTCAGAGCTTGCCCACTTGGCAATCCCAAACTGGTATGTTCACTTCCTATTCTATCTAAATTCTCCACACCTATTAGTATTTACTGTTTATATGATTTCTAGTTTTAATTACAGATTAAATATTTATTTGGATCAATTATAATATAGTATTTTTCATTTGGTTAGTTTTAAATCTGATTTACTTAGTATAGTGATGTAGATCTTGAATATGGTTTGCTTTTCAAGGTAGATTATATGAAGAGGAAAGAAAAACAAAGTAATATATTAGATTTATAATTTTGGTTAGTAGTTATTATGAGAGGTATTGTAAATAGATATTAGGTTTATGATTTTGGTTAGTAGTCATTATAATAGCAGAATCACTATAATAGTGTCCTAATATATTAAATTTCTGATTCTAGTTAATAGTCACTATAATAATGTCCTAATATAATAGATTTCTAATTCTAGTTAGTAGTCACTATAATAATGTTCTAATATAATATTAGATTTCTGATTTTAGTTAGTAGTCATTATAATAATGTCCTAATATAATATATTTCTGATTCTAGTTAGTAGTCACTATAATAATGTTCTAATATATTAGATTTCTGATTTTAGTTAGGAATCACTATGATAGTGTCTTAACATATTAGGTTTTTCTTTCTGATTCAGAGTCATTCTAATGAGGTCAATATATCGAATTTTTTATTGTAGATAGATTGAAGCAATGCCCTCACTTAGCTACTAGGTGCCTGGTTTTAGTCCTTTTAGTTTTTACTTTATACTGCTAAGACTAATTATCGTTTGCAGTTACATACTGCTAAGATTATGTTTGAACTCCCTTCATATTGTTAGTGTTAAAAGCCCATCACCTTAATTTTACTGTTTCTAATATCAAAAAAATTTAATGTATTTAATTTCTTATTCTGATTAATAATCACTATATTAACATCGTAATATATTATATTTTTTAGTCTAATTAACAATATCTATATAATAACATCTAACCTATTAGATTTCTTATTGTAAATAATAATTACTATAAATTTATTATCTCTTTTAAATAAGTCCTAAATCTTATTTTAAATTTATTATGATATTAGAATTGCTAGAAAGTACTAATAGGGTGAAATATTTAAAAAAAAAATAAAAAATCTAGAGTCACTTTTTCGACCTTCATTACGGTGACAGTCGATGAGAGCTCTATACAAACGATGAACTTTCGTCGATGTTGCGACAACCTTTCGCTGATCGGTTCGTCATTTATATAGGATTCTCATCGTAGAGTCGTCGCAGAATCCTATACAAATGACGAATTCATCGATGAACTTTTGTTGATGTTTTGACAATGTTTCACCGATTGATTCATCGTTTATATAGGATTCTCATCGCAGAGTTGTCACAAAAGTGACAAACTATGAAAAGGGATCAGGGTGAAGGCGCACACAACATCTCTATTACAGTCCCCTTTTTCTGACCTTTAGGTCATCGGTCTTACGACGACTATACCAAATGTGGCAAGTTTCGATGAAAAAACTCTGACGATAATAGTGGTCATTTGGTTGACCAATGTGCATCGAAAAATCAACAAACTCGCGTCGAAAATATGGCAAAAATTTACTAGTGTATAGAGGAACAAAAACATTGATCTCATTATATCAACGTGCCAATGTAATATCAAATGTCATTAGATATAACAAGAAATCCTTATGCACTGCAAACATAACAACAAAGTATCCATCACGTCATATAACATCCACGTCATCATAAGTAAACTTGAAACAAATATCATGAGTAATCTAGAAACAAATCACCATAAGTATCAACACACACTCGCACACAAAAACCAATCATAGGTATCAAACACAAAACCATATACAATCTTATGGAAGGGTACTACACAATGTGTTGTCTTCCTATCCAAGAACACAAGCAAACATATGACACAATACATAAAATCCCCGATGACATGCATACAATATATTTTTTTTTTGAAATAATGAGTAATTAAAATTACAGGGATAATTTTGATTGAATCTACTTATATATTGAAATAAAGTAGAACGACAATGTGAAGCAAAGAGATGGGAAACGAGATTACCAATCGAGATAAATTCTCCCTAGCCAAATTTGTAACAAGAGGAAAATGAGAAAATACATTTGATGGTTGTTTAGTGGATTGCCTTAGTCAAACCCCATAATAGGGTTATCACTTTCATATAAAACCTTGTTTTTGATAGACTTTGCAATAAAATATGACATAAGCTACAAAACTAATAACAAAAGGAATTAGAATAAATGTAAACAATGTTTGCACTTGAAGTCAAAAATAAAGATAAAATGTAAACAACAAGAGAATGTACCAAGAATAATTTAACCTTAAAGCTTGAAAAACTGTAGAGCTAATAATGGTACTTTGTCTCAATTATTGTGACAATCTCGCAAATATTTTCATGAAAATAGAATTTTAATCACATGAAAGAATGAATGATAATCCTCAAAGAATAGCTATGGAGTTTTTTTGGTTTTTTTTCAAGAAATAGAACCTCAAAAAATGCATTCCAAGTGATAGAATTTCGGTGTTGGAGTTAAAATTAGAAGAAAAAGAGAGGATAAGGGTCAAATAACTAATTGACCTACATCTAAAGCCATTACCTTTTTAATCACGAGGGAGACCAAGAGAAAGTAAAACTCAAATGATCATAGGATTTGTGAATTTTATGAGGATGCTAACAAGTTGCATGAATCTCTAGACATTACATCGTCATCTAGAAAATTTTGACCCCAAAAATATGTGGAAGATATAAATTGTCATAGAATCATGAGGATTATGACCTTAAAGTGCTAACATTTTTCATTTAAGATAATTCATATAAATACGTTAAAGTGAAGATAGTATATAGTGTGAACTTGGAGTATGAATTTTCAACATTACGAAATTAAGGGATGCAATAATGATTCCTAAACTAATCTTAGATAGAAGTATCAAGTTGAGTTTATATCTTTATAATTAGAAAAAGGAGAAACAAATATTAAACATAAAAAATGATATCGCAACATAGGTGTATGTGAGGAAAATCCTTTTGAGAGGAAAATTACACACTCTAAAGCAGTTCAATGTATATTTTAATAATATAAATACAATTAGAATACACTTGTAGAGAATCATTTACAAGAGTGTCACCAACAAGAGATCTAGAGTAATTTCAATAACATAGCAATACCTTCAGACTCATTGTCAATATATCTATCTCAAGTAACCTATAAATAGGAGAATTAATACATGAAACCATCAAATGATAAATGAAAAAGTATTAGCAAAACCACCCAAAATTCTTCGTGCTCAAATGACTAGTTAGAGAAATCAATACCCAAATCCCAAGATGAGCCATAGGATAAAAATAATATTTTCCTTCAACTTATCATAAACACATCATCATCTTGGGGGAAAAAAAACAAGCTCAACATAATCCTCTCACCAAGTTGGGAATTACTATTTTTATTCAAAGATGTCTTATGATGTGTCATAACACACATTATAAGTTGGTTAGAAAGTATAGTCCTTCACATTTCTAGTGCTGGAGAGCCAACTTTTAGAGCCTACATTTTTTTATTTGGGAGGCCACTAGAGTCCACTTGTCTAAAATAATAAATAGTTTTTTTAATTAAATAATAAATAGACTTTTTAAGAAAATATAATAGTATATCAATAACCAATCGATCAATGGTATAGATAGACGTAAGGATAGTAGGAGAGATGACAACAACTGAAGCAACATCGAATAAAGTGTAGTACATGAGGAATAGGGAAGGTGAATTGCAAAAGAGGGATAACAAAAATCTAACATTTATGTAAATAAGTGTTGAATAGTTGTATGCCTTTGCTCCACATGATAAGGTGTCTCCAACTATGGTGAATGATGCATAAAACACACCTATGACTTTCCATACAAGAACACAATAAAAACTTAAGGTATTTCCAATATAACAAACAAATATTAAGATTGTTCTCTTGCACGTCAAAGAGGTGTTATCACTTTGCAGAGGGATGCAAATGATGATCATTTGACTGCTCGTTCATTTGACTCTTCCTTTGATGACTCTTTATAGGTTGATGATGACTACCCACAAAGTGATGCTTCTATTGAGCTAGTCTCCTCTAACCTAGTGGATCAGACCCCACCTCTTGTTGTTGATGCGGTCCCCTCTGACCATGTGGACCCCTCTCCGACTGTTGTTGCTCTTGGTTTGCGCCAACCCTTGGCTGTTGAGATACATCATTGTCAACACTTTGGTCTTGTTGATTCTGTCTCGAAGAGGGCTCCACCACCTTCCCCTTGTTGTGGGGACCCTACTGAAAGTATTACTTGAACGGTTGTCCGTAGGTGAAGAAAAATTCACTCTGCAAACTCTCACTCTCCCCCTAGGTTGTGTGTGAGTTGTCTAACCATTCTTGATGTAGATTAGAAGTTGTGCTGCTAGTCTGTTGTTAATGGTCTTTCTTGACCTTGTTGTAAATAGTTGTCCTAGATAACCCTTGTGCTATGGTGGTGTAAGGGTCAACCCCCTTGCTAGGCTATTTTAATAATAAAAAAACAAACGTTATGATAAATATTTTCCATGCTCACACTTTTATTGGGCGTTTTAACCTAATATTAAGCACATTCAAAATTAGCTCACTAACCAACAAAAATACAAACAAGTCAATCAAAATATTACTATCCAATTTTTTCAAGAAAATAAATTCTAAGGAAAAGAGCAACATAAGAAAAAGACTTCGATTTTCTTGTTTGCACAATCCCTAAGACAAACAAATTGGAAAAATGTTGGGGATGAAAATATTAGAGTCCTTGCATTTACAATTGCAATTTATTGAAATTATAGAACTTAAGATCAATAAGCCTATTTTGTGCAAACTCAACAATAATTGTAATGGAGGGCACATCTTTCTAAGATATTTAGTAAATAATTTGTGCGCCTTCTATCATAATAATCCCTCTTAAATTAATCAAAGAAATTTATTAAAAAAGATGTCTTATCATACTAAGAAACACAAAAACTCAATTTCTAGTTTATACACCCTACTTTTAATTAAATAAAACTAAATATAAATTTTTTATTTTATTTTCCACTCTAACCATAGCACTATGATTATGAGTGTTTCCATTTTGTGTCATCTACTTAAGATTATATCAATATATATATCTCTGTGGTAAGGAGATAACTCCAATACAAAACTATGTCACTGAATTAGTCAATTTAGATTCAAGATCTGTTATTTCAGCAGTTTGATAAACAAATAAATATACATCCAGACCTTCACAAATAATCACTGCAATGACCAATTGAATTCCTCCCCTACTCACAGCGTGTGGTACATTCTCACCCAAATCTTGTGTGTAAAAGTAGAAGGAACATGAAAGATCATTGATATAGCACAGAAAGAAATATCTGTCTGTAATTAATATTTAGGGCGCTGAAACAAATAGATCAATCAAACCATTTGCAAATTTATCCCAAACAGGAGCATTTTCTCGACTAATTTCCATGCTGGTTTTTGTATAATTGCTTTCTGTGAAGATAGAATTTCTAACTCTACATAAAAAAAATACAATAGTCTTCCCTACTGATTTATGCAAATGTCAGAAGTGGGGTTTGAACCCACGCCCTCGTTAGAGGACCAGAACTTGAGTCTGGCGCCTTAGACCACTCGGCCATCCTGACTTGTTATGATAAGAATTAAAATTTAAAAATCAGTTATAAATTTTGAGTCTGTTATTTTCTAACTATAATCTTTTAATGGTGAAAACAGCATAATATTTATTTTCCTTATGTTTCACGCTTATTGAAAAAGGCTGTCTTTTATGTAGTGATTAATGTAAGTTGTGTGTTTTTTTATGGAAGATGATATATAATTTTATTATTTGATGGTTTTGGATTTAATTAGGTTATCAATTTTTTTATTATTATTGTTTCAGATCATATTTTATGATTGGTCATCCTTTTTTATTTTCAAGTTTATTCATCTTGATAATAGATTATGGGGTATGATCCAAAACATTGATAAATAAATTATAACAAGGTCAAATCAAGAAACCATCAAATAATTTATCATGGATTGTGGATCATGAGGTGACTCCACATCTAATTGTTAAAATTATATTAATCGAATATAAATGAAGCATAAATAAATAGTAGATCTCGTCACTAATAAAATTTACAATTAGAGTTACTCAAACAAAAAAATGGATCTAGTTTGAGATTCAGATCCACAAACTAAAAAATAACCTTAGTCATTTCTACTCCTTTAATTTTAACTAAGATGATGAATAGTTAGATGCATAGTCAATTCTAGATCCTAAGAAAATGCTCCATTATCACTTATTTTTAGGATCTAGAGTTGACTTTGCATCTAACTATCCATACTCCTAGTTCATATTTATAGGAGTAAAATTGACCTATGCTATTTTTTAGTTTGTGGATCTGAATACCAAACTATCAAAGTAATAGAGAAGACACACTAGATGCATTCTAAAAATAACCTTGCACATATGTTGATTGAACATAAAGAGGTTCCCATAATGATCCTAAAGGAATTCTAGTATAACATGTAAAAACGATTAGTATATCCTTATTATGTTGTTATACCATGTTAGAAATTAGGATATTACGGTACTAATCATTATAAATGTTTAGGCTTGGAATTGTCACCCTACCTCAGGCATTAGGGCTACACGAAAATTCCATCCTAACAATGGAAACATCTCCTAGCTATGGGTAGACTATGGATGAAGAGGAATCTCCAGATTCTAGGCCAGTTCCTAAAATATGGTATATCACTTCCTGATTGAAAAAAAAATCTGAATTGGGAAAAAGGAAAAAGAGATTTGTAACTGAACTTACATAATAGAAAGGTGATACACCAAAGATATTCAGACTTCTTACAAAGTTTCCAAAACTAACCAATACTTATCATATTCTGGTGGA
>MU228403.1:5415934-5443671 GCA_018584345.1 Thuja plicata
TTGATACTTGTCATAGACTTTTGATAATGTATCTAATCTCCCTTCATTAACAATCCTATTCTTCAAGATATTTAGACTGGGTCTAAATCCTACCTCAGGTGGAGCTTGAACATTCTTAGCTTTGCTTTGAGTAGCTCTTGAGGATGGATGACTTGTACCCACTTGCTTCCTTCCTCTAGGTTTCTTGCTAGGTACAAAAGGTGGAGATGTATCTAGATCAATGGTTGTAGTAGGTGCAGTGGTACTCTCCTCATTTTTCTTTTGCTTCTTCTTCTGAGTTTCAACAGTTTTCTCAATTTTAACTTGTGCAATTTTGGCTTCTTTTGCCTTGTCTAAATATTCTTGTGTGACTCCATGCTTTTTCAGAATGTTGGATGTCATTCTGGATGCTTTCCTTTTGTTAACAACAATTTGTAGTTCAATATCCACTTCGTCGATCTTTTCTCTGTAAGTGCCCCATCTAGGTTCATTAGGGTCTTTAGGTGCTGACAATAAGACTTGTGCATATCCTTCTAACACATGGTCTTCTACTTCATACCCTAGTGGATGAATCCACTTAGTTCTCGACTCAACAACCTCCATGCATGTGCAATCTATCTCTACCATAAAGCATATTGTATCCCTATATCTGTCTCAAATCTGAATAGGCGCGACCCAAAACAAATCACTAGTCGGCCCTAAAACAAAAATATACAATGCTTCCAAACAAGTCGGCCTAAGTTTCTTTACTACAACGTTAATTACATTAATACAAACTTATAACTAAAGGTGCTTAGCCATTGCATTATAAAATCATTCATGCTAATAAAAACTGTAGTTGGCTTCCATGCTCTGTTTCCTGGACTGCAGGTTTACTAATCTGCCTGTAACTTTTTCGTACTAATGTTCCGTACTCTGCACGTTTGGATCTAGCATGTATATACACCATAGATTATATACCTAAGCATGCATACTTTGGTGTGATCTCTAACATGTGTGCTGATGTGCTAATCTCTGTATGTGTCTGTCTGCTCTGTTTTCACACTTAGTCATTTTTCCTTTTATGACAGAACTTAAGTATGACTTTGTTGCCATGATTGACAACACAAAATAAGTCATGCTTCCTCAGGAAGTCAACTTGCCAATATTAACATGGTATCAGAGCCAGGTTCCTTTGTTAAAGCCTAACCACTTGAAGGAAGATCCAATTAGATTGAAGGAAGATCAAGGTGAGATTTTTGGGAAGTCTTGTACCTACAGAACGGAAAATGGATTCAAACTTGAAGATAGACTTGAAGGTGCTTCAAATTTTGAATCATGGAAACTTCGTATGATGTTGGTACTAAGGAAGAATGAGCTAAAGACAATAATAGAAAATCCTCTTAAACCTGATGGAAATGATGAGCAGAGTCAATGGGAAAAGGACAATACTAGAGAAATGGAATTATTAGTAGATGGAGTGAAAGATCATCTAATACCTATTATCACAAAGTTAGACTCTACATATGACATGTTCAAATCCCTGGAAAACATGTTTGAGATCAACAGCACCAGCAAAATCAACTCTCTAATATTAAAATGAATAAAGGAGAGACTATCACCTCATATTTTATGAGGATAACAAAATTAAGGAATCAACTCTCTTCAATTGGTCATATTTATGATAATAAGGAGTTAACTATGATAACTTTAAATGGGCTCCCTATCTCATGGGAAAAATTTAGACAAGGAGTAAGTTCTCACTCCAAACTTCCCAAATTTGATTGACTAAAAGCTTACTGCATTCAAGAAGAATGTAACATAATATCTAGAGGAATCGTGGAATCCACAAATGAAGATGTTTAGGTTCTCGTCACTAGTTTGAAAAGGGAAAAGGGCAAGAAGTCATATGATAAATAGTCATTCAAGAAACCTAGATACCTCTCTACAATACAATGTTTTAGATGTGACAAATATGGTCACACTGAAAGGAAGTGTCCTAACGGACTTAGACTACAAGCCTCCCTTGCTGAAGTCAATAATTCAAATGTGTATTCAGAGAAATATGTATTCTAAAAGAAATTCAAGATACCTTGTGATTGAGAGGGAGTTCACTGATAAAGATAGAACACTTCTGAGGTAAAATTGACATGGTTATTGATTATTATACTAATGTTATTTTATAAACTATATAGGCCTTGTGTAAATCATAAGGAAGTGACATCTTCTAGATGATTATCACTTGTATTTGTTAAAGTTATTGAAAGGTGACAATCTTAAAATAACTTGATCTTATTGTGATAGACATCTTTTGATGGCTGAAACAGATCATGATAGATGGCATCTTCTATTATGATAGACATCTTGTGATGGCTGGAACAGATCATGATAGATGACTTCTTCTATTGTGATAGACATCTTGTGATGGCTGAAATAGATCATAATAGATGATGTGAATGTTCTTATGGTAAGTGGTGCAGGAGCACCTAGGCTAACCTCCATGTTTGTTCATTTTGGATTATACTTAACATTAGCCAAGTCAAGATAGGTTAGTTTTTTTTGGACGTTAGTAGGTCTTTGCAATGTAGGCTAAGTGAGTTAGTCATTAGGACTAAGGTCACATTAATAGCCATTGTTAGTAGTATTTTCAAATTCTTAGGCTTAGTTGTTAAGTGTGAGGTTAGAGTCATGAAGGTGTCCAAATCACTTAAATGTGGACATAGAGATTCCATAGGGTCTTAAATGATCTTTCATCCTTGAATTGAAGAGGTTAGAGGTCCTAAAATCTAGGGAGAAGGCATGAATGAAAAGATGCCAAAAGTTGCTAAATTGTTGTCATGACAACATTTGCAATAATTGCAAATGTTGCATGCAACATTGTTACACCAGATTCTCCTTGAAACTAGGAGTGGGGAATCGACCAAAAAGGCCCTAGAATGGTGGAAGAAGGCATCTAGTGTATGGAGAGACTTGAACTAAGGAGTTTTTTTTTCATATTGTAACAAGAGTGAAGTGAATAAAGACTGCAATTCTGATTTTTCAGTAATCCCGAGCATTTTTTGTTGACAGTCATATGTAATAGATTGAAAGACTGAGACTAGTGATTATTTTGTGTTCTTAGAATAGTTTGGTGTGTTTTTCATTTAGTAGTCAAGTTTCTTTGTGATCGTTTAAGGTGTTGTTTAAATTTTTTTCAGTTTAGGAGACTCACTGGTCCTGTCTAGACCAGTCAGTCTAATAATGGCTCCCCCATGAAATCTAACCATGGGAAACATCTAATGGTAGATGGAAATGCTAGGGGAGTTAGTAGTGTACATAAGTGTAGAGTTAGGAGTCTTAGAAGTGCAATTTTCTATTTTTAAATCCAAGCCCTAGGCAAGCATGCACTGTCCGGTTAGACGTTTGGAGGAGAAACAATGAGTTTTCATGTGTAGGGGAAGAAGGTACTATACGGTCCAAGTACATGTACAGTTAGGGTTTAGTGTTACCTTGACATGCTAGGTTGGTCGACTTCATGCCAATCAGTGAAGACAATTTTTAAGTGAGTTTTGGATAGTGTTGCAGACTGTCCTAGTTTTTAGGCCTATTAGCCCTATAAGACCTAGTTTATAGGAACCCAATGTACGGATAACTTAGGGGTCTGAGACTTACAAAATCATTTGTAAAATGGAAAAGGGTATCTGGATATGGTCTTATATTTTTGAGGTCTTTGAAAAAGTCTTGCAAGAAGTGGGAAAAACACATTGTTTAGGGCTACAAGGAAGTGAGCTCAATCAGGCCTCTTGAGGACAAAAACTTGGAATCGACTGAAAATGGGAAGGAGATCCCTCAAGATGGATCCCAAATTGGTCAAATGGAATTTCTACATGGTTTTGGACACCCCTACAAGTGATTTATGAATGTTAGTGAGGAAATTGACACTTAGACTCTTCTAAGTGTAAGTTGGAAAAGTGGAGATTTGAATTAACTATAGGGTGTTAGTCTTTCAAAAGGGTGAAGCACAAGTGGAGACTCTTAGAGGAGAGTAGGATTAGGAATCAGTTAATGATCTAAGCTTAATAAGGACCTAGAGGAGATTAGGATCCTTGAAGAAGATAAAGAAGATCTTCTTAGTAGATTGTGCAAGCAAGCCCATTGTAACACTCACATCATATTGGTATCAGAGCTTGATTAAAGATCAGGCTTGTGGTGGATGTTTTAGCCTACTAAATTAGTGGGAGAGAATACACCTCGAGGATCAGAAAAAGACAAATTCATGGTGACTAATGCTGAGTTAGCCAAAAAGGTGGAAGAGCAAGAAGAAGACAACAAGTCGTTAAGAGAAAGGTTGTCTCAAATGGAGCAACTCTTGGGAGAAGTCCAAGACAAAGATAAGAATATGAAAGATAAAATAGATCAGAAAGAAGAAGAAGAATCAAGGGAGAAAGGAGTGGAACTAGAAGAACAAGCTCCAACCCCTAACCCTGTCAATGACCAGGAACCCTTCTTAAAGGCATTGAAGGCTTTAAGTGGTAAAGCTTTGGAGGGTGTGCCACCATTTAGTGGAAAAATGGATCTAAATTTAGTAGTGGATTGGATAGAAAGCATAGAGAACCATTTTGAATGTGATGGTATCACAGAGGCCCAAAAAGTTAATGTGGCCAAGTCAAGATTGAGAGGTTCAGCTCTCACACGGTGGAAGTTTGTTCAAACTCGAAGAGAGAAGGAAGGAAAGAGTCCTATAGCCACATGGAAGGGCATGGTGACTAAGATGAAGCATACATATTTGCCTAATTATTATGAAGTGCAGCTACATAGGAGGAGACATAATCTAAGACAAAAAGATCTAGATGTCCAAGACTACACTGAAGAGTTCCAAAA
This sequence comes from Thuja plicata, assembly GCA_018584345.1. NCBI lineage: Eukaryota > Viridiplantae > Streptophyta > Pinopsida > Cupressales > Cupressaceae > Thuja > Thuja plicata. The sequence goes on from MU228403.1 coordinate 5,420,753, forward strand.
GTTGTGCCTACGATCACAAGTGGTTGAAGATGAAAGCATCAAGCTAGCTAGGTATTTGAATGGAATCAAATGGTCTATTCAAGAAGACATGAGTCTAGTGAACTTCAAAACCTTATGCCAATGCTATCAAATGGCCTTGAAGATAGAGGGAAAATGCAAGAGGAAGCAAGAACAAAGTTCTAAAGGAAGAGGTAGAGGAAGATATAGTTGAGGACAAAGAGGTGGTTATGGTGGAAGGAGTTCAAAATTAAGGACACAAGGAGAAGCCAAATATAGTGAGAAGAAAGAAGCAAGTTCTAGTAGAGGAGGTAGTGGAAGGAAATCCAATTTCAGAGGTCAAAGTGGTGGACAAGGAAGAGACAACTATTTTTCCAATATGAAATGTTACCATTGTAATCAAATGGGACACCCTGCCTATAGGTGTCTAGAGAAGGGTAGTACTTCTCAAGGAGGTAAAAAGAGGACTAATTTTCTCCAAGAAGACACAAATGCAGTTGATAAACACCTTGAGGTGCCATTAAATTCAGAGGAAGGTGAGAACCTCATGATGAGGGGAACATTGATCAAGGACCCAATCAAGGAGGAGCTAAGCCAAAGGAGGTCTTTGTTTAGAATTAAATGTAAGGTGATGGGTAAAGTATGTAGGGTTATCATAGAATCAGGGTCTACTGATAATATTTTATTAGAGGAGGCAGTCAAAAATTTGGGCATGACAAGGATACCTCATACCCATTCTTACAAGGTAACATGGCTCAATAAGGGACAACATGTCTTAGTGAATGAGAAAGCATGGGTGGAGTTCTCTATAGGGAGATATAAGGACAAGGTACTATGTGATGTACTACCCATGGATGCATGTCACTTGCTCCTAGGCAGGCCATGGAAATTTTACCACCAAGCTATCCATGATGGAGTGAAGAACTCCTATAATTTCAAGAAGGATAACATGACTTTCAAAATTTAGTCATTGTTAGAAGATGTAGAGATGAAGACAGTTGGTCCCAATGTACTAATGGTGAGTGAGAAAGATTTTTTGGAGGCCATTGAAGAAGGAGGATTTGGCTTTGCACTGATGTTGAAGCCCAAGGAAGTGGAAGTCAAAATGGTGAATAGGACAGAGCTACCACAAGAGATACAAGAAATGTTGCAGAAGTATGAAGGCATTGTAAGTGATGGAAATCCATCAACCTTACCCCCTATAAGACCCATAAGCCATAAGATTGAACTTATTCCTGGAGCTACCCTACCCAATAAGGAAGCCTACAAAATGACCCCTCAACAGAATGAGGAAATAGCTAGGCAAATTCAAGAGTTGTTAGAACAAGGTCTTATAAGGAAGAGTATTAGTCCTTGTGATGTACACACAGTCCTAGCCCCTAAGAAAGGAGGTACTTGGAGATTATGTACTGACTTTAGATCCATTAATAGGATCACTATCAGATATAGGTTCCCTATCCCTAGGATTGAAGACTTGATGGATTGTCTAGGAGGTGCAAGGCACTTCACCAAGATAGATTTAAAAAGTGGCTATCATTAGATAAGAGTGAATGAAGAAGATGAGTGGAAGACAACCTTCAAGACCACTGAAGGGCTATATGAATGGCTATTCATGCCATTTGGCTTATCAAACACTCCATCAACTTTTATGAGGTTGATGAATGAAGTACTCAAGGATCACATTAGCAAGTTTGTAGTGGTATACTTGGATGATATACTCATCTTTCGTAAGACAAGAGAGGAACATCACAAGCATGTGGAATTAGTACTTAAGAGGCTACATAAAGAGAAGTTATTGGTTAACTTGGAGAAGTGTGAGTTCATCAAAATAGAGCTAGTGTACCTAGGATTTGTTCTATCTCATGGTAATCTGGAAATGGATAAGAGTAAAGTGGAAGCCATCATGAATTGGTCTACTCCAAGGAAAACAATAGAGGTAAGGATTTTTCATGGCCTTTCTCAATATTATAGGAAGTTCATAAGTCAATTTAGTGCTATTTGTGTTCCAATGGTGGATACAATTAAAGGAGGAATGAAGACCAAGTTCACGTGGAATGAACAAGCCAACAAGAGTTTTGAGTTTCTGAAGGAAAAGATTGCTACCCAACCAATGTTAGTCTTGCCAAGCTTTGAGAAGCTTTTCACAATTGAATGTGATGCAAGAAACATAGCCATTGGGGCTGTCCTAAGCCAAGAGGGTAGACCAGTAGAATTTCATTCTGAGAAGTTAAGTGAAGCAAAGAAGAAGTATTCTTGTTATGACCTTGAATTGTATGCATTGGTTCAAGCCTTGAGAAAGCAGAGGCACTACTTTCTACCCAAGGAGTTCATTGTTTACACAGATAATCAGGCCTTAAGCTTTCTTAATTCTCAAGAGAAGTTGAGCCACAAACACATGAAGTGGGTTGAGTACCTACAAGCTTACACCTTTAAAATCAAGCATAAGAAAGGTGTCCTCAATAAAGATGTTGATGCATTTTAAAGAAGAGCTCTTACCATCCAAGAGATTTAGTTGAAGAGCATGGGAATAGGTCACTTCAAGGATCTATATGGTGAAGATAAGGACTTTGCAGACATTTACAAGGTATGTGCCGATTACAAGAACCATTTCCATAGTGAGTATGCTGAATATACTTTGCAAAGTAACATTTTGTTTAAAGGAAATAAGCTATGTGTCCCTAGAGGTTCCATTAAGGATAACATGATTCAAGAGAAGCACAATGGTGCATTGAGTGGTCACTTTGGGATCATAAAGACACAAGAACTAGTTCAAAGATTCTACTATTGGCCGAGGATGAATCTTGTTGTCAAGAGGTATGTGGAGAGTTGTATTGTGTGTCAAAGAGCCAAGGGCACTTCTTCAAATGCTGGCCTTTATTAGACCCTACCTATTCCCACTAGACCTTGGGATTGCTTGAGCATGGATTTTGTAGCTGGGTTACCCAAAACAAGACAAGGAATGTATAGTGTTTATGTAGTTGTGGATAGGTTTAGTAAAATTGCTCACTTTGTGCCATGCAAGACCACTAATGATGCCAGCCAAATATCATCTCTATTCTTCAAAGAGATAGTAAGAATCCATTGGTTACCTCAGAGAATTGTGTCTGATAGAGACTCCAAATTTATGAGTCATTTTTGGAAGACTCTTTGGCAAAGACTAGGCACCAATTTATCCTTTGGATCTGCCTACCATCTCCAAACTGATGGTCAGACCAAAGTGGTGGTCAGACCAAAGTGGTTAATAGAAGCCTTGGAAATCTACTAAGGTGCTTGACAAAGGAGTACAAATAGCAATGGGATCAATTGATTGGATAGGCTGAGTATGCCTACAATGACACCATCAATAGGTCAACAGGGAAGAGCCCCTTTGAGGTGGTGTATGGATTACATCCTAGAGGAGTCTATGAGTTGAGAGACTTGAAGGATGGAGTGAAAGCAAGTGGATATGCAGATGATTTTTCTTATGCCATGCAATAAATACATGATATAGTCTGGAAAACCTTGAGAGAGAACACCTTGAAACATAAGGAAAAGGTTGATGAAAGTAGGAGGACAGTTGAGTTTAATGTGGGTGACATGGTGATAGTACATCTCAATAAATCAAGATTTTAGAAGGGAGTCCCTCACAAGTTGTAGATGAGAAGGATAGGCCCTTGTCCTATCTTGGCTAAGTATGGGGAAAATGCATTCAAAGTTGAACTCCTAGAAGATAGTGGACTGTCACCTATCTTCAACATTGCAGATTTAGTCCATTACAAGGACCAGAGAAAGAATTGGATCAAATTATTCAAGAAGTAATCATAGAGGTGGAGGAGCTACAATTACCCTCTGCTACAGTCACAGGAGCTGACAACATACTAGATACAAGAGTATACAATAAGACAAGAACCAAAGAGTATAAGGAGCACTTGATCAAAAGACAGGATCAAACAAATGCAGATGCAATATGGGTTAAAGAATCAGAGTTCAAGAATATGGGGATTGATCCAGGCATCCTCAATCCAAGGGTGGACTGATCTTTTTGTTTTGGGGAGGATGGTGCAGGAGCACCTAGGGTAACCTCCATGTTTGTTCATTTTGGATTGTACTTGAGATTAGCCAAGTCAAGATAGGTTAGTTTTTTTTGGACCTTAGTAGGTCTTTGCAATGTAGGTTAAGTGAGTTAGTCATTAGGACTAAGGTCACATTAATAGTCATTGTTAGTAGTATTTTCAAATTCTTAGGCTTAGTTGTTAAGTGTGAGCTTAGAGTCATGAAGGTGTCCAAATCACTTAAATGTGGACATAGAGATACCATAGGGTCTTAAATGATCTTGGATCCTTGAATTGAAGAGGTTAGAGGTCCTAAAATGTAAGGAGAAGGCATGAATGAAAAGATGCCAAAAGTTGCTAAATTGTTGTCATGACAATATTTGCAATAATTGTAAATGTTGCATGCAACATTGTTACATCAGATTCTCCTTGAAACTAGGAGTGGGGAATTGACCAAAAAGGCCCTATAATGGTGGAAGAAGGCATCTAGTGTATGGAGAGACTCGAACTAAGGAGGTTTTTTTCATACTGTAATAATAGTGAAGTGAATAGAGACTGCAATTCTGAGTTTTCAGTAATCCCGAGCATTTTGTGTTGACAGTCATATGTAATGGATTGAAAGACTAAGAATAGCGATTGCTTTATGTTCTTAGAATATTTTTGAGTGTTTTTCATTTAGTAGTCAAGTTTCTTTGTGTTATTTTAAGGTGTTGTTTAAATTGTTTTCAGTTTAGGAGACTCACTGGTCCTGTCCAGACCAGTCAGTCTAATAATGGCTCCCCCATGAACTCTAACCATGGGAAACATCTAATGGTAGATGGAAATTCTAGGGGAGTCAGTAGTGTACATAAGTGTAGATTTAGGATTCTTAGAAGTGCAAGTTTCTATTTTTAAATCCAAGCCCTAAGTGAGCACGCACTGTCCGGTTAGAGGTTTGGAGGAGAAATAATGAGCTTTCATGTGCAGGGAAAGAAGGTACTGTATGGTCCAAGTACATGTATAGTTAGGGTTTAGTGTCACCTTGACATCCTAGGTTGGTCGAGTTCTTGCCAATTAGTGAAGACAAGTTTTGAGTGAGTTTTGGATAGTGTTGAAGACTGTCCTAGTTTTTAGGCCTATTAGCCCTATAAGACCTAGTTTATAGGAACCCCATGTATGGATAACTTAGGGGTCTGAGACTTAAAAAATCATTTGTAAAATGGAAAAGGGTATCTGGATATGGTCTTATATTTTTTAGGTCTTTGGAAATTTTTTGCAAGAAGTGGGAAAAACACATTGTTTAGGGCTACAAGGAAGTGAGCTCAATTAGGCCTCTTGAGGACAAAAACTTGGACTCGACTGAAAATGGGAAGGAGATCCCTCAAGATGGATCCCAAATTGATCAAATGCAATGTCTTCATGGTGTTGGACACCCCTTCAAGTGATTTATGAATGTTAGTGAGGAAATTGACACTTAGACTCTTCTAAGTGTAAGTTGGAAAAGTGGAGATTTGAATTAACTATAGGGTGTTAGTATTTCAAAAGGGTGAAGCACAAGTGGAGACTCTTAGAGGAGAGTAGGATTAGGACTTAGTTAATTATCTAAGCCTAATAAGGACCTAGAGGAGATTAGGATCCTTGAAGAAGATAAAGAAGATCTTCTTAGTAGATTGTACAAGGAAGCCCAATTGAACACTCACATCAGTAAGTGCACACTACCTATGAATATTTGTTGAGTACTTGGTGGATATCATGAGACTTGATATTCTGCAAGCCATTACTCTGAGCACTTGGTGAATATCATGAGACTTGATATTCTGCAGGCCAATGCTTTCAATATCATGAGATGATATCTTTATGAAATCTTGATTACTTGGTGGACATCATGAGATTTGATGTTGGTAGGCCATTACTCTGAGCACTTGGTGAATATCTTGAGAGTTGATATTCTGCAAAACAATGCTCTCAATATCATGAAATGATATTTTATGAATCTTTGAGTTATGGTGAATATCATGAGATATGATATTCCTAGTTAGACCATATCTCTGATAAAATAATTAATGAAAAAAAATTCACAATTTATGAACTTATTATGATTTACATTTGATTTTTTATATCTTCCCTAGCTAAGAAGGAGTGTTGATGATTTATAGCTTCGATCAGATAAAATAATATGAGAAAAGGTAATAATGTATTATGTATGCATATTAATATATATATATATATATATATAATCATAATATATATTATTATTATATATGTTAATATACATACATAAAATTATATCTAAATTATTTGATCAAATAAACATCATTCAACATTATATTAAAATGCTCATTGTTATATATGATACCAATTAGTATAGGTCATATTAATATATACCGATTGATTATAATATCAGTCATATTACTAACTAATTTACTTATTCATAGCGATGATTACAATACTAAGTTACAATACCGACTGAGTGGCGATTAGGTGTTGATCAGGCATCACCGATTGGGTGCTATTAAAGCCATCGAGTGTAATTGCTAATACCGGTTAATATTATCGATCACTAATAATATATTGAAAAGACATAATCATATAGAGTCATGTCTCCTTAAAGAGACATGCCTAAATATTATTATGTCTTCTATATTTATATCCATTTGTTGTTTGATTGATGTGAAGCATATGCAAGTCTCATTCATCCAATTAGTATAATATTATTTATTAATATATTTACATATATATCTATTACTATATCAGTAATATATATATATATATATATATATATTATATTTTGAAAAGAAATTAAAAGCTATATATTCTGATCTAAAAACTTAACACATATGAAATCCGGGTTTACCAAAACATACTAGAGGGAATAATATATCAATTATGGATAAATCATCCATGCAGGGATGATATTGGCTCAAATATGAAAGGTCAGTGATACTATCTCCCGTGCCACTGCCGGGGATAGGGACACACTCAAATCCTGCAGCTCAGGGAGAATGTGCTTGGTGCCTGTTCACTGAAACATGGAAATATCAAGTGCAAGTCCTCACAATATAAATAGCCGAAGCACATAATATAATAATAAAATTTCTAATGGAACATTGACACTCTAGTGACGCAATCAGACATAAAGAGTGTCACGATACTAGTAATCCCATTTTCTAATCCTTAGTGTACATATCATTTAAATTAAATATTTTATTTAAATATACATCATTAAAATAATCATTGATGACATTATGAGCATATATCGGTGAAGTAACAATGAAATATCCAACAACATATAAGGTACAATATAACAAGGAATCTAACAAAATCATCCTGATAATATAACCAACAGTCTCGAATGCAAAATACACTAGATATCATCATAAGACATCATGTCACATAAATAGAATCATCATGTAGATATGATCAAAACTATAAATAACACCAATCTAACAATCTATCAAAACTAAGATACTGACAACCAAAATAATGTTTTTTCATCAAATGCATCTCACTATGCAGATAATCACAACAACATAACCAAAGTCTATCTCAGATCAAAATAACATAGAACAAAATGCAACGATGGGAGACACTACAAATCTAGTTATTTCTCCATATTATGTGTTTTCATAATGAAAATTTATGATTTATTGGAGTCTTATTCAAGTTTATTATTTTATTTTTCCTCACAAAATTTTGAAAATATTGTTGCAAGTGGGATTGAATAGGAGTTGCATTGAAATTTTTAACTAGGAAGGTAATGGAGTATCTTACTTGTTTTTTGGGTGAGTGGAGTAATTAGTTTTACATGATTAGGTGCTTGGGATTTATTTTGATATATTATGGGGTGTCTTGGTCAAAAATTCTAATGGGAGGTACATTGTATTTTGAGATGTTGCATTCATGACATATGGAACATTGGATTTTGCATATGGACTTGGACACCTAGTTTGCGTCCATAGTTTTGACCACTTATTTTGAGAAATAATTTGTGATTTCTATTTTTTATTATTATTTTTATATATCTCACGTATTAGATGGAGATATTTTGTTCATATGTAGGTTTTATGAATGTTATGCTACCAAAATACTACCAAATTGAAGGGGGAATTTTGATGTATTAACAAACTTACATATTTGAGATTAATATAGATTTATAATCTCTTTGGTAGTTGGGTGTTTTATCCAAAGTGTTCCCTCGATGTAGCTAGTGTTATATTTGTGTTGCATTATTTTATTGTTGCTCACATTCTTTTATTTAATAATTTATAACTGTACTATTTAATGAGATTTAATCACTATGACTAATGTTTTCATTATGTTGTTTACTTGGTTTTTAAAGATTTACTACGGCTCTAGAGCTGAAGGCATTATATTTTTCCATTAGTATACACAAGGAAAAATATGATCTGCACCATCGGTTATCACTACACCAAAAGACAGGGAACATCACTACCTGACGCTTAGGTTACCCGACAAACACTATTCAGTGTTATCCAATGACAAAAAGGTAAAGGAAACCCGATGAGTAACAACAATGCAACCCGACGGAACAAAACAGAGAGGAACCCGACAAATGAAGGGAACCCGATGAAAATTTAAACAAAGGAATGCCGACAGACTTCAAGTTCAACCCGACGACCAAGAACTGATAGTCAGTTACATCCCGCAAAAAGTGGATCTAACTTTCCACGTCAGATAAATCATTGAAGTTGTATTTATAGCTTCTTGATTTACTTTTAAATCCATTATGTGTGGAGGAAGCAATGTATTGAATATTGTTTTAATTAGTTTTACTGATTTAAAACATAAAAACTAAAGATTAAGGTCAAGTTGTAAATCTTGGATCTAAGAGTTAACATTGTAATGCATGATTCTAAAATAGGTCAAAGAATTTTATAAATATATGCTCAATCTATTGTAAATAATAATTTTTCAATAAAGATAGTAGCCACGGAGAGCATCTAGAGACCAGACAAGAGAAGAAAAAGAATCAAATAAGTTTCAAGAACAAAATAGAGGCTACCGATGAGCAGAGAAAAGGTATTCATCAATCATTTAAGGTGATATTATTATTCTGAGAGCTTTAATGGATCTATAATCAGCAATTGTAGATTGCATACTGTGAGGTCAACATTTGTACTCATTCTAACAAGTGTAGTGCACTAATGAAATCCTTTCAAGAAAGGTGGGCTTAACCGTCCTATTGTAAATCTCATAACTGAGTGCACACTTAAATCAGTGTTGCTAAAGCTCTTAACAGAGTAGATCTTAATAGGTCTCCACCTTAATACTCCTAACAGGGTAGATCATTAGAAGTGATCAAATTGTAAGCCTTAACCGGCCACCTTCCATTCTGCAGATAGTGAAGTTTTGTGGGTGCCATCCCCACCGCAGTTTTTACTTCCTAACAGGAGTTTTCTGTGATACCATATCTTGTGTTATGTGTTTATTACTTTCATGAATGTTTCTATGAATATTGCAAACTATTAAAGATTATGAATGAATAATACATGCATAAGGAAGAACAACAGTAATGGTCGGTAATGTAGCAATGACTGATTACTAATGGTGAATGGTGAAAAGAGTTAAAAGTTTTAGAGGTACTGATTCACCCCTCCCCTCTCAGTACTACTTCCCATTAATTCTAAAAATTGGTATTAGAGCTGAGTCTCTTCTTGGAAAGCTTAAAGGCTTAAGAGAAAAGATCATACAATGGAGAAGTACAAACTTGATAAGAATATTGAGAAAAAAAATCTTGAGATACAGATGTTCTATGAACAGTATAAATAAGCCAGAATCAAAATGAGAGAACTATTGGATGAGAGGAAAGGTATGGCTACCCAGAGTAATGAAAAAGATTATCAAGAAGAAGAGATCCCAGATTTATTTGAATCTTCAGGATCAAATGCAAGTAATACATTAGATACATCAGAAGAGAACATCACAAATCTTAAGGAGATAAATCAACATCTGACAGAGAAAATAAAGATGATGCAAATTGGTCAGGAGAGCCAGATGGTAAGAATGATTGATGTAATGAGTTCTGCTAGACAAGCTAAAACATAAAGAACACTTGCTATTGATGACAGAAGGAAGATTATAGAGAAACTATAAGAAAAGGAATTAGAAATTCAAAGACATGTTGATCATCACCATGATCTCACAAATGAGATTATTCTTATGAGTCAAGAAGCAAACAGAATAAATGTGGAACTCATTGAGAGAGTACAGATTATCGGTGAACTAAGAGAAGAGAATGAAAAGCTAAAACATGAGGTTAGAATTCAACAATAGCATAATGAGATTATCAGAAAGGCTAAAGAGAGAAATAAGAAAATGGATGATTCTCTTGAAGGACAACAAAGAGTCAACATCAACAACAGTTTAGGCTTTACTGAAAATGGAGAATCATCAAATCAAGATAATCCAAAGAATGTTTATGAAAATCTAAGATCAAGAAAGCTGACATGGAAGTACTGTGGAAAGCAAGGGCACACATCAAATGTATGCCGAGGTAAAATGAGAGGCACTCCTAAATCTACATCTACATTCATAGGATTTTGTTATAAATGTAACAAGAAAGGACATAAGGCTTATGAATGCAAGACTAAGATAGAACAACCAAAGAAGGAAACCTACATGGACAAATATTGTCCTACATGAAAAATGAATGGGCACACATCTGAAGAATGCTGGAAAAAGAAAAGGCAAGCATGGAAGCCTAAAGGACAAGAAACTTCTTATCAACCAAAGAGAATCGGTAATCAATATGTATGGGATTACAATACTTGGACAAACTGTACAACATGTGGTAGATATGGTCACATTACTGCAAACTGCATGAGAGCATGGACCAAAAGGTGTAGAGGTTGGTCAAACCCCAGAATGGCATGCTTACACTATCATAAATTTGGTCACCTCAAGAAAGATTGCAAAGACTGATTGATAGAGACAAGCACATATCCCAATGGAAACACCATTGAAGATATCCAAAGGGCTAGAGACAAAATGTAGATAAAAGCTTCAAGAAATGATGAAGCTGGGCCAAGAAATGCAAATGGTGACACCCCATCCAATGGATCTAGTGACATCACCACCCCCACTTAAGCTGAACAAGTAAGTATGGAACTGCATTACACCAATTCATATTTTGCATTAGTTCCATTATACAAATTGATAGATAGTCAAAATCTACATAATAAAGATGCATATTATGTTACTTGTTCCAACTCTGAGAAAACAACCCCTTCAGTATACACATACCAAAATTCATCGGTGAACATAATTGATAAGTTGTCTACACTTACCAAAAATTTTTGGTCAACACATAAAATGGTTAAGTTACCATTATAACCCGACACCCATTGGTAAGAAAGCAAAGTCACAAAGTTGTCATGACAAAATACTGATATTTGTCAATAAAAGAAATATTGGTAAGAACTATCCTGAGCATCCTCAAAATCACTGATGATGATTGTGAAATTCTTCTCGATGGACTCCATCTTTATGACCTGATGAGTCGTTGAAGCATTTATTGTTGACTTAGGGCAAAAGCCTATAAATAGTCGACGTAAGCACTTCATTTTGCACCCGCAATTTGAAGAGAAAGCAAAGTGAAAAATAGAGTGACTAAAGAGCAGAAAGCATTATCATTCTCAAATTGATTCAACACACAAAAACCATATCATTAACCATTATCATGGATTGAAGTAAGTACTGAGGGCACCAAGAGCACTTTGTCATTATTTCCAAGAAAGCCCTAATTTCAAGAAAGTCCTAAAACTTGAAAAATAATGGCAACCACCTCTAGAACCACCAAGATCAAGAATGATAAAAGGAATGTGGTTAAGTTGATTAAGAATAGCACATGTGTAGAGCCCAAGTATAAGATCTGTCCATAAATTGCATCGAAACCCGATGAAACCAGATCATTTTCAAAAATTCCAGCTAGGGTTTTGCTCATAGAAGACGTTAGGTCATATATTCACTGCAAGATCGCTGAGATAGGTGATCTAGAGATGGATGAAGCTTATAAGAAGATTTGTGATGTAGAAGGAAACCTCAAGGAAGAACATAAACACTTGGAGGTTAAAGGGTTAACTAATGCCCTACATTTCCTAAGGGACTTCAAAACAGACTGGATCAGGTTGTTCCTTAGTGAAATGCATGACAAGAAACTATGGTTAGACCAACCCAAGAAAATCACCAAGGATGTCCTTCACGTTGTCACTGGTTATCTAATAACTTACAAGCCCAAGGCACATAAGCATCCTTCCCGACTAGAAGTAGAAAAGCTCACAAAAGCTGAATGGGACAACATAGGTCTCAAGGTTAACACCATCATCGATGAGGAACTAAAATTCAGAGCCTGTGTGATTGGTTACAAGATCTTTCAAGCAAGTAGGCTGAACAACATATCATCAAAATTAATCATCACTGCCTACAAAATAGTAACCAAAGGCATCCAGATGGATCTATGTGATATCCTGCTCAAACAACTTGATGAGAACATGCCCACAATTAGCTCCGTAAAGACCAACACATGTAAGTATGGATCACTTATCATGTGTATCTTTTTCTATTTTCAAGAACACTTTCCTTCAGTAGGAAAAGTAAAATGGGACACTACCAAACCAGTAACACAATAGATTAGTGAATTGATTAAGTCACTAGGGGAAAATTTTGAATCTGTTATGTCTGCATACTTGCTTGAGTTCAAGGAAAAGATGATGGAGCGGACTAGGATTCCTGAACAACTTGTGGAAAAACATAAGGATGAAATATTCTTTATGGTAGATACTGATTTCACTCATATAAAACCAGTTGTACCAAGAAAATCTTGGTTAGCACCATTAGATTATGAAATAAATATTGATCAAGCTACAAGTGCAATTGATGCACTAATAAATGAGCCTGTTGACAACAAACAACCTAGATTTGGAACCTATGAAGAGGCCAGATCTAAGATAAAAAGAGGCCTAGAGATAAAGAAGAATATCAACAAAAAGGATAAGATGGTTAAGAATCTCAAGAAGATTCTATCAGTTACAGAAGAAGAACATGAACAACTAGAGGAAACTAATGAATAGGGCACCATCGGTGAGGAACAAGAAGAACAAAAATTAGATTATGAGGAGACTGAATCTGATACACCTCCACCTCCACCTCCACCTCCTACAAAGAAGTAGAGGACAAGGAGTCAAACTAATACAACCGATACAACACCTCTTAAGAAAGGTCAAGTAAGGACCTATATAAGGAAGCAACCAGCTAAAAGAACAAAGAAACAAACTGTGAAAACAACACCTCCAAAGAAGAGGAAAAGGTTGGTTAGAAGAAAGGCAGACATAGAGGATACTAAAGATGATGAGCCTGATGTAGTAAAGAATAATTACAGGAATCAAACTGTTGATGAAGCTACTGAATCTATTGCTACATCTAGAACCATGTTTGATAATAAAATCAGACAATGGGATACACTAAACTCAGAGGACCAAAAAAAGATACAAGAGGCATTTAGAAAGTCAATGATCAAGTACAAATATGCACCGTTGAATTTGTCAATAAAATACCTAAAGAGCTGGGTAACAGGATATACCAACAATGGTCATATGCTCTGCAAACTGAAAGAGAAGAAAGGGAGAGGGTACTAGTAACACTAATGCCTCCCGAATCTAAAATTGAAGAAATCAAAGAGATCATGCAGAAGAATTCAGGAAAATTTGTAGCCAAGATAAGGGCTTACAAAGTACTAGAAAGAAAATTCATAGAGCTAGATACAATGACTGAAACTAAATGGAGACAACTCCTAGATCTGCCAACAAAGTCAACAAGTCATGAGGAACAATTAATTCTCACCGACACACCTCATAGAGAGGAGGAGACAGACAATGCAAGTCCTCAACACATTGCTTTGGACAATACTGAAAGTGATAATGAGCCCATAAACTTAGACAAGGTCTTGGATGATCTTGACATCCAAGATATCACCAAATATGACTCTGATAAATATCCACAGAAGAAAGATGAAGTAATATTTATTACACTTAAGGATCAAGGACAACAACAAGAATTATAGACATCAGATTGTATAATAATTAATGTTGCTAATGAAACAGTGTAGGACACTTCAGTCATGGAATTCAAAGAACCAGACCCTGCAGACCAAGTGCAAAAAGATGAGGATGTCACTGCTCACAAAGATCAAACCGATGAGCAAGACACCACTCAAGATATAGCCAAAGCTACCACTCAAAGCAATATGCCTGTATTAATGAAGGTAATCAATATTTTACAGGGTAATGATGGATCTGCAGCAGAGGAAAAAAGCACACCTGAGGACAAGGGTGATGCTGAAGAAAAAGACACCACAGATAATACAAAGGAAACAACTACAGAGAAGGTTGCAACTAATGATCAGATAGATAAGTCTGCTGATAAAAATACAGAGGAAACATAAAAGGAAGAAGATGACACACAGACAAAAAAAGGTGAAGAAGCAAAGAAAGATGAGAAGGAGAAGCAATCAGAAGAAAAATCTGTAGAGACACCCAAGGTTAATGGAGAGACGTCTTCACAAAACAGACAGGTTCCACCCGAGCAGAAAACACATGAAGCATCTTCCACAAAACCTTCACCAAGCACTTCAAAGAGAAAAAATGAACTAGATATGGTAGTTCATACATCTGCATCCCCAAAAATCTCAAAGAAGAAGAAGAGAAAGCATAAGAATCTAGTAACTCTAGATGAAATCATTGAGATTCCAGTTTGTGATCCAAGGACATTGGATCCACCTACATTAACAAAGTATGCAAGACTCTGAGAGAGAAAAGAAATACAAGACAAACTAAAGAGAGATGAAAATGAGGCAAAGGCACTAGAAGTGGCAAGAGGAATACTCCAATAGATTGTACCTGATGTAGATATTGATCAGACCACCCCACTGAATGATCAATTGGTGGTACTCATAGATGCAATAAAATATCAGAACATAGATGCTAAGAAGGTCATGGAAGAGAGAATTGAACAAAAGTATGAGTTCAAGATAGCCGAGAAGATAAGCCAGGAAGTGGCATTGAAAAAGGTAAAGCTATCTGAATTGGTAAGCATAATTGATCCAATCATCTCAGAAGCTATTACCTTAATACATAAATTGTGCAGTCTAGATCAACTCACTCAGGAGTATACCGACCAGATAGCACAAATTGATGTTGATCTTAAGTCAAGTGCACAAAGTCTCACCAATAATGAAGAAGCAATTAAATTGCACAATGAGAAAATCAAATAGGCTCGAAAACTGAGATAGGACATATAGATTGCAGAGATGAAGTACAAAGATGAGGTAAATGAGCTCCAAGATCAGCTCTTACTGACACTTTCACTCCTGCAACAACATGTGATAGAGGTAAATACATTAATTGCCACCCCTGAAATGTCTTTCCTAGACAACATTTATGATATGCACGTGAGGCTAGAGCTACAACACATGGCACTAGAACAAATGAAAGAAAAATGGGAGAAAATGATCGAAGATATCAAGACAACCCATTCCCATATACTTGACACATTGTAAGTTGCACTTTTTTGTCACAATTATGACATATTATAAGTTGTACATTTTTGTCATAAGTGTCAAAGAAAGGGGGAAATTGATATGTTCACTCACCTCAGTTAAAAGGAGGAAATAATATGTATAGTAAAAGAAAGGGGAAATAAAAGGAGGAAATAATATGTACATACAGAGAAAAGAACAAAGAATGTATAGTATACATGTACATATACATATACTATACCGATGCATATAGTTAGGGGGAGTCATACGATGACAAGGATATAAATATGGTGTACATACTAAACACTTTAGTATTATGCACATATCAATTTTTGATACTAATGCCAAAGGGGGAGATTAAAGGCATTATATTTTGCCATTAGTATACACAAGGAAAAACATGATCTGCACCATCGGTTACCACTACACTGATAGACAGGGAACAACACTACTCGATGCTTAGGTTACTTGACAAACACTTTTCAGTGTTATCCAATGACAAAAAGGTAAAGGAAACTCGACGAGTAACAACAGGGCAACCCAAAGGAACAACACAGAGAGGAACCCGACAGATGAAGGGAACCCGATGAACAGTTCAACAAAGGAATGCCGACAAACTTCAAGTTCAACCCAACGACCAAGAACCGACAGTCAGTTACATCCCGCAAAAAGTGGATCTGAATTTCCACAGTAGATAAATCACTGAAGTTGTATTTATAGATTCTTGATTTACTTTTAAATCCATTATGTGCGAAGGAAGAAATGTATTGAATATTGTTTTAATTAGTTTTACTAATTTAAAACATGCAAACTAAAGATCAAGGTCAGGTTGTAAACCTTGGATCTAAGAGTTAACATTATAATGCATGATTCTAAAATAGGTCAAAGCATTGAATAAATAGATGCTCAATCTATTGTAAACAGTAGTTGTTCAATAAAGATAGTAGCCAGGGAGAGCATCTAGAGACCAAACAAGAGAATTCATGCAGAAGGACATAAAAAGAATCAAATCAGTTTCAAGAATAGAACAGAGGCTACCGACGAGCAGAGTAAAGGTATTCATCAATCACTTAAGGTGATATTATTATTCTGAGAGATTTAATGGATCAGTAATCAACAATTGTAGATTTCATATAGTCAGGTCAACATTTGTACTCATTCTAACAAGTGTAGTACACTAATGAAATCCTTTCAAGAAATGTGGGCTTAACCGTCCTATTGTAAATCTCATAATTGAGTGCACACTTAACTCAATGTTGCTAAAGATCTTAACATAGTAAACATTAACAGGTCTCCACCTTAATACTCCTAACAGGGTAGATCATCAGAAGTAATCAATTTGTAAGCCTTAATTAGCTCCCTTCCATTCTGCAGATAGTGAAGTTTTGTGGGTGCCATCCCCACCGCAGTTTTTACTTCCTAACATGAGTTTTCTGCGATACCATATCTTGTGTTATGTGTTTATTACTTTCATGAATGTTGTAAACTATTAAAGATTATGAATGAACAATACATGCATAAGGAATAACAATAGTAATGGTCAGTAATGCAGTAATGAATGATTAATAATGGTGAATGGTGAAAAGAGTTAAAAGTTTTAGAGGTTTTGATTCACCCCTCCCCTCTTAGTACTACTTCTCATTAATTCCAACATAGAGCATAACTCCTCTTAGGATGAAGGGAAGATATACACAAATTTAAAAGTATTTTACAAAAATAAAATATTGCATTTGTGGAATATAGTAGTGGCCAAACTATTTAGATTTTAAGAAAATCAGTGAAATTTGCACAATACTCGCTAGTTATGGTGAATAATTTTGTCAATATTCTAAAATTTGATTCTAATAATGATCCATAAAAGGTACTTATAGGTACTTTATACACATAAAGAATATTTTTCTCATATAATTTTATTTTTTCCATATAATTAAAAAATAATTGAATATCTTAGATATTCCACCTCATCCATAGTAGTAGTCTTCTAGTCGATCTCTTTGGCTTACTTAAAAATTATGATTGAGTTGGAGATAACCTCAAGTTACTAAGCCGCCTCAACTTTTTTCATGGCTAAGATGACACTTAGTATGTTTCTTGTTTAGAATTGTCTGTAAATACTTTTCTTTGAAAAATGTGTACCCAATTTAGTACTCAATTTTTAGAATCACTTTATGATAAGTTTAAGCAACATATTTTGAAAGATTGGCATTGGAATGAAGAAAGGCATTAGTTAGAGGAGAAGGTTAATAAACCCATGATTTTAGTGCATGAATGAAAGACCAACATCTATTATTTTGAATTACCTTAAAAAAGGAAGCCACACTTAAAATTTCAAAAAAAAGGAAAGTTTGATAATCTTACATATTCATTGAAAGCTCTTGAAATAAGGGGATTCATTCTTCTAATAATTAGTCAATATTTAGGCATGTTTGGGAGATTTTCCATCAAGTAGACTTGATGTAGCATTTGAATAACATAAAGGACAAGATGATGAGGTGGCTAACGATTCAAAATTGGTTTTTGAGAGGGTTATAAATACAACTCAAAGTAAAGGAGAAACTGAGAATAACTCAAAATTTTGATGATCAAATGAAAAATAATTATAGAAAGGAAACTACATGTCAGACATAAAGTTTGAATTTTCTTGGGTAATGAAAGTGTACAAGGATAATATATTAAAATTAAGTCACTAGCATGTGGACAATTTTCACTATTTTAGAGGCCACAAGTGAAAATGCTTTTGAATTTGATATTCTCTTCTTTATGAAGATGTACTCAATTGTTAATTAATAGTATTTATAGATTTATAAATCTTGTGTACTATATGATAACAAAAAAAAACTAGTGCTATCCTCTCTATAAGAAACAAATTTGAAAGGAATATACATACTCATAAAGAATGTGGTGTTAGAAAAAAGATAAGGGAAACTAAAATCGGGTCATTTAAAATGGAAATGGGACTCAAGGTAACAAGGTGTGTTAAGCAAAGTTGCAAGTTCTAACTAATAATTGGGAGATCCCTCACTTATTGGAGCTCAATAATATTTTGTGGGGGTAAAACCTTCCTAAGAAGAGATATATAATCTATATTGAATCTATAAAATGTATGAGTAATAGAAACTTGAACAATCAATTAGATTTAGATATATAAATAGGCTAAAAAAAGAAACAAAAAGAAAGACAAGTGAACAAGACTGTAATTATGGTGGCGTCGACCTCATTAAAACACGACTATGGTATTATCCACTGACATTGAACACTTTAAATTTATATTTTTATAAATCGTATTTCATGTGAGAATTGTTGTAGGACTTGTGATAACCAACCTATTCTATAAAATCTATTAAAAGGGAGTTGAGTCTTGAGGTTTGGAACATGAATTTATAAACGAGGATATGATGAAAAAAAAATTCAACCATTCATTAGAGGAATACGTAGAATTAGATGGAAACATATTGAAGTCCTACTTATATATTATCCTACCATGTCAAAACATAATCTTGTATAGATATATTGTCACTACCACAAATCTAGTTATTCCTACATATTAGGGGTTTCCAAGATGAAAATTTATGATTTACTAGAATCCTATTCAAGTTTATTATTTTATATCTCTTCACAAAATTTTGAAAATATTGTTGCAGGTGGGCTTGAATAGGAGGTTGCATTGCAAATTTTAACTATAAAGGTATTGGAGTACCTTACTTGTTTGGTGGGCATCTGGAGCAATTAGTTACACATTATGGAGTGCTTAGGAGTTATTTTGATATATTATGGGGTGTCTTGGTGAAAAATTGTTATGGGAGATACATTTTGATTTGAGGTTTTGCATTCATGGCATATGAAGCATTATATTTTTGCATGTAAACTTGGGCCCATAGTTTTGACCACTTATTTTAAGAAATAATTTGCAGTTTCTAGTTTTTTATTTCCTACATATTAGAAGTACTAAATAAATATATTTTATTCTTATGCATGTTTGAGGAATGTTATGCTACAAAAATAATAACAAACTAAATGACAAATTTTGATGCATTGACATACTTACATATTTAAATTTAACAGACTTATGTTCTCTTTGGTGGTTGAGTGTCTTATGGAAGGTGTTCCCCACATGTAACTAGCATTCTTTTTGTATTTCATCATTTCATTGTTGTTTATATCATTTCATTTAACAATTTATAATTGTACTATTTAATGGGATTTAATCACCATGACTAGTATTTTCATCATGTTCTTTACTTGGTTCTTGAACACTTACTATATTTCTAGAGAAAAAGTCCTCTTAGGATGAAGGGAAGATATTTACAGCTATAAAATTATTTTACAAAAATAAAAAATTTACATTAATGGAATATAGTGGTGGCCAAACTGTTTAGATCTTAAGAAAATTATTGAAAGCACACAATGCCCACTAAGTATGGTGAATACCTTTGTCCATATTTGAAAATTTGAGTCTAATAAGGATCACGAAAGGTACTTGAGATACTTTGTACACACATAAAGAATATTTCTCTCATATACTTTTATTTTTCTCATATAATTACAAAATAATTAAATATCTAAGATATTACGTCTCATCTAGATTTGGTAGTGGTCGTCTTGGTCTCTCTATCTTACTAACAAATTTTGATTGAGTGGGGGATAACCTATAAGTTAGTAAGCCACCTAATTTCTTGTCATGGTTAAGATGAGACTTAGTATGTTTCTTGTTTAGAATTGTCTATAAATACTTTTCTTTGAAAATCGTGTACCCATTTTAATAGTTAATTTTTCAAAATTATTTAATGATAATCTCAAGCAACATATTTATCATGTTTATGAAGATTGAGATCGAAAGGAAGAGAGACATTTGTTGGACGATAGTAAGTTTAATAAACCCATAGCGAGAAGCATACCACTAGACCAAATTCCCTTGAATATAAATGAGCATAATGCCATTAAAATTCCACTAATTTTATACAATAGAGAATACCCAAAATATTGATTTATGTAATGTCAGAAGTGTGATTTGAACCCACTCCCTCCTTAGAGGACTAGAACTTGAGTCTGGCGCCTTACACCAGTCGACCATCTTGACTGAATTCCTCAAATTAAATGTAAATTTAATTAGTATTTTAATTTTATATGTTAATTTGGACAACATTACCAATCATCATGAGTAGTTGTGTACACTAACTTGGTTAATATATAATATTTATATAGAATATTGTAAGACTTTAGTTTTTAAGAAATGTAAAATGAATATTTATCTAACTACAATTAAAGGTTTGAAGGTGTGACTCATCATGCGATTTGGAGAGAAGTGTCCTAAAACTTTTTCAAAAATTTCAAAACTTAATTTAAAACACTTAAAAAATTTCTAGTAGTTGAACAAAAAATATTTATTAGTAGAATATCATATTTTAATTTAAAAATACCTAGATTTTAAATATTTTATTCTAAAATATGTTGAGAGATATCATTTGATCAACAATCAAATCAAGAAATAAATGATCAATACATAATTCAACTAAATGATTAACAAATTGTTAGAATATTTAATCTTTCCTTGGTTGTATTTATTTATTTAGGATAAACCAAGGTATCCTACGTTTATTTAATTAAGAGATTCCTCTGGAATCCCTACATGTATTTTGTCCTCTAGCCCAAGTGGGAGGACATGTCATTTCTTGTAATTCCTTTATTAAGGAAATTATCTTATCCTCGCTAGAGGATGTTGACACTTTGTACACACCTATTATGGATGTTGGCATTTGTAAATTTGTGAGTTACTAAGTAAATCCTCTCCTCATATCTATTTAAGAGATGCTCCTCTCTCATTTCTAGGTTGTTATTGTAATCTCTCTCTCTCTCTCTCTCTCTCTCTCTCTCTCTCTTTGTGCCATATTCATAATTCACAAGGGGTTTTTCTTTGCTTTCCCCTTTCAAAACTTTTTGTCTTCTTGTCGTCTCTTTTGGTCTATGCTCCTAGTTTTGCATTTCTCATGATAACAATCTTCTATGCTAACAACTTTCTTGGATTATTATTTATTTCCTTGCTCTTGTTATTTTTTATTTCATGGTATCAAAGCTTGAAGTTACTAATCCTTGTTTGAGTGAAAGTTGTCAGGAAACCATAAGGTTTCAGTTTTTTTATTTATTATCTCACATCTCATTTATAGGTTTTAGAAAAAAAATCTAATCTCCTTTGTGTGCAGGTTATTACAAATTTCTATTTGATTTTGTTGCATATTTTAACATCTTACTGTTATTAAAAATCTATTTTAAATCTAATCTCTTGCTTGCATGGTTCATGCTTATCTCTATATTTGAAATCTCTCCTTACATACATTATAATCTATATGTTTTTTTCTTGAAAAAACTCCATTCTTTTTTGTCTAATATACCTATTGTTTATCTCATGACACTCCGTACCTCTACGTTACATTGACAAGATGAACTGATTAAGGAAAGGTATTGTAACTGTAACATATAAAATAGAGGTCACCAAAATGTAAGATAAGAAATAGAAGGTTTATTATATATATGATGTAACATAAGAAAATGAGGGTGTGTTTATGAATATATGTGAAGATTATTAAAATATAAAGGATGAATTTAATGTGTGTTATAAGAATGGTGAAGAAGGTAAGATTGTCCTCTTAATCCCAAATTTTATAAAGGGAAGATATAAATTGATTAACCCTAAAGAAAGGATCACTGCATAAATGAATCAACCTATTAAGGATAGGGGTAAAGAGAAAAATCCTTAATCCTATTCTATAGAAGAGAGTGTGTGATAGATTTAGAAATATTAGGAACTTTAATTGAAATGGATAGGAGAAAAGTACTAACATTGAAATGTTACAGATTTGAAGAATGTTGTTTTTGGGGGTCTGCATTGAGTTTCTAGAAAATCAGAGACCGGATCTGGAACCCAAACACAGAGACAAACAAAACCCAAACATCTTTTTCCATTTTGACACAGTTCCGATTTTGACCCTCAAGTCAATGCCACCATTGACCTAGAATTTCCAATTCTGACCTAGGGCAGAATCAACCTAAAAAGTCACTGACAAGAAACCTGTTTCCGGGTCCCAAAAGTTTGTCGAAAAAGGTATCCAAATCTGCACTCTGATCTGTTGTTCCAAACTTGTACCTACAATAAAAATGGATTTGTTTGTTAGGGGGGATGGGTTTTGTTGGAATAATGATCTATTTGTCATCAGTGAATGCACTTAATGAAAACACTTACTCGATTTTGAATGCTTACCGAGCTCATCACTCAGTCCACAGACTATACCGAGCATTCAGTAAAGCTCACCGATTAATCAGTTCAAACCGAGCAGTAAGGCAGTC
The DNA here is from genome assembly GCA_018584345.1 of Thuja plicata. Lineage (NCBI taxonomy): Eukaryota > Viridiplantae > Streptophyta > Pinopsida > Cupressales > Cupressaceae > Thuja > Thuja plicata. The sequence continues at coordinate 5,443,649 of MU228403.1, forward strand.
ACCGAGTATATGAGAAGAACAAT
>MU228403.1:5455314-5468922 GCA_018584345.1 Thuja plicata
ACAAAGGATCTTGAAGGAAGATCACACCACCATGATGGATAGATCTAGGGCTTGAATGATGAATCTTGAATGCTTGAACCAAATCCCTTCAAAGGCTTGAATGCTTGAATCCTTGATCTTCAATGGAAAAATTGAACGCTTGAGAGGAAGACTTGGACACTTGGATAGTTGATGATTCGTACTTGGTTTGATAATTCATGCTTCATATCACTTAGTGCTTAGAGAAAATGAGAAGAGAAAACTTCCTTATATATGAAACTAGGGCACAATCTTCTAGAGAGACCTACATAGGAGAATTAAATTCTAATTAGACCTATACCCCTAGAAGAGGATCTATATTAAATATAATTTAAGAATAGTCACTTCAGAACCCAAAACAACCGACCTGGAAGCGAGAAATGAAATTTTGATGACCTCCAATAGCTGACAGACTTTCAAATTTGAAAGGGGGACCTAGGTCAAGGTTGAGGTCAAGGTTGACCTTGACCCAGGGAGTCAGAACCCCTGAAAAATGTGCCAGATGGGATGGATGGTGCTCGGAGAGGCCCAATTAGGGTCATAAATAGGTAGAGAAGTAGGAGAGGATGCAGAAATGAGGGGGCAATATGATGGTGGTCAAAAACACCCCTAAGGAGGGATAAACATTCTTAACATGGAAGTGTTTTCATTTTCAGACGATACAGTAACATCTATGGCTAATAAGGTACTTTGTATGGGATTGTCAGAGTGAGAGGAGATGTGGGACTGTGTACTGTATGGTGTGTTATTAATTGGCATTGGTATTTGTGGGGGCCATGTTATTTTTGTGGCATTGTAAAATTTTCAACCCTACACGATCCACAATATTACCATACACAATGATCAATACACACCCAATTCCCTACAATTTTTGAAAAAACTACCTTGTACATTTGCACATAAAGCTCGGTTTTGGCTCCCTGAAGTTCTTCGTTTAATGTAGTAAAATAAGGGTATGAATTTTTTAATTGATGGGAGTGTGACTTTTTATAATGGCAGGCATTATCCATAAATAAACAATTGTTTGCAGCAAACCCGATTTGGACTTTGCACTAATTTATCACAGTATAGAGTAAAGTAAACCAAAAGTAAGATGTCTTTAATGTGTTCAATCACCATGGGTATGCATGTTTATCTGATTTAGTGTCAGTTTGAATGGATTTCTCTACTGCATGACACCCCCTTCTTTTGTTGTTTATTTATTTCATCATCTGGGCTGTCTCAGATCTTCCATCCTGTTCATCTAGCAGTGCCCATGATAAGAATAAATGCAGTGAGAAATGTGGGTCCCTTGCAATTCCTTACCCATTTCATCTCAATAGCCAATGTGGTTTGCCAGGATTCAAACTGGAATGCATGAACTCATCCACCCTTATCATAAGGCTAGACCCCCAAACATCATTCTTAGCTTCTCATCCGATAGCATAGTCATAGATCCTCTGGAATCAACTTGTAAGCTCAGTGTGAACTCTTTTCGTTTTAGGGGCAATAAATACTATGTAATCTCCCTTGAAACTTTTCTACAACTTTCAGATTGTAGAAACTCCTCTGCTTGTCTAGTTAACTGCAATATCCCCATCAAAAGAAATAATAGAGAGTGTAAGTACATTACAACTTGCTGCTACCCTCTTGCTAGTGCTACATTGTGGCAAGTTGGCGATAGCATTTCTAAATTTTGAAGGTTTCATTGCAGTGCGTTTAGTAGTTGGGTTTTGTCCAGCCCTTCTGATCGCACTGTAAAATGCAGAGTATGGATTGAAAATTGAGTGGGTTGTGCCTAGTAGCTGCTCAAATGTTAGTTATGCCCCTAATGCATAATGTGGGAAAGAAAGCACCGACAAGAATGGTGTTCGATGTAAGTGTAAACATGGCTATGAAGGCGATGGATTTTCCGATGGAGTTGGATGTTTAAAAACTTTCCTTTCAAAGGATGGTCATACATTATATGAGAAGAACTGTAACAGTGCAAGATCTGTCATAAATGTTGTTGTGTTAGCAGCTAGAAATTTGTTGTTCGCTTCCTCCATTTCAATTTCCAATTAAGCATCATTTTCATTTCTCATTGAATAACGCAACAAGTTACTATGTTGAAAGCACTAAATTGGGACTATCATAGCATTGAATAACCTCTGTTTCTATTTCTTCCTTGCATAGTGTTATTGCACCTACTCTTTGAGCGTTTAATCTGGAATAGGCATTATTTAATCCGAGAATAAATTATTCTCTGTTTGGAGCCATTTTTTGGATTCCTGAATTAGAAATTAATCCCCATTTTTGAGCCAATACTTGAATTAGTTAATTCTAAAAAAAAGTTGGAATTCATTTCTTATTCAAGAATAAGCTATTTATGAATTCTAATTTATTTTATTAAATTTTTTAAATAAGCTATTTACGTTCTGCTCCTCCTACTCGCTGCCTGTCACTCCCAACCGCTCCACCAGCTCTGGTTCGCAGTCTTCCTACTCTATGTTTAGCTTTTCATCTCTGGCGTCAGTTTCACAACAACTCTTCCTTCTTTCACGTAGTGTAATCATTCGTTCTTCTTTTAGTTAGAATATATTATATATATATATATTAGTTTGAATTACCTTGTTTCAATAGTTTAATCAATGTTTTTTAAAAATAGTTTCAATTAAATTGCCTTTAAATATAGTTTAATTATATTATTTTCAAAAAAAATATATACTAACATTGGTGTTAGTTTAATTTAAATTGATTTTCAATCGTTTAAATCTATTTTTTTTTAAAATAGTTTTTTAATCTCATTTTGATCGTTTTACAATAAAGAATTTTTTGTTTAATAGTTTAAATTTAAGCTTTTAACAAAAAAATAAATTTTTAAAGTGTTTATTTAAACTACTCAAACTTTTGTTAACATTGCATTAAATTTAATTTTCGGATTCCTTGGCATTAATTTATCATATTTTTAACACGTTTTTGATTAATTATAAAGTTTTTCTCTTTTATTTCTACGTTATTGTACAATTATGTCTACTTTTATTCCTAATATTACTTTAAGCAACTATATCTATCATCCATAGAAAACACATATTTCAATTGTTCTACTTATAATTTATGGAATTTCAAACACTTTGTTAGACGTCACAAATTCCACTTCAGAACCAAGTTCCAATGCTTCTTCCACTCAACATGACAATGAAATTATTTTCATTACACAAAGGGATTAAATTCTTTGCTTTCCAGCTAATCTTTTGTTCATGATTTTTCAATTATGTTAACTTTATGTCAAATTTTTCTATAAAATATGTGCCATATGCTTAATCCAATGCCAACAAAATCATTGCTCATGCTAATATTTTTAGTTTGTTCAAGTATTGTGAGTTATCTAATGATACTGCCTTCATGAGTATTATTATTGATTTTATTGATTAGCATGAATTGCTATCAATTTTAGTATGGTTTTATACCATCTATTTGTATGCGCTTTGTTGCATTTTTTTTTAAGTTGTGTAGGGTGCCCTATTTTCAAGGTTAACTATGGAAGACCCTTCAGGTTTACTTGATTCATAGTTACCTTATTTTTTGTTGGGACCCGTGGAGTTTCCCTCAATCCAATGATTGGTATGCACTTACTTCAGTTGATATTTATCAACTTGATCCATCTTATTTTTTCTCTCATAGTGAGGATGCTGTTCTTGAAATCCCTCTTTAAATTTATTGGATTTCTCATATATTTTAAAGGCAATATATTTTTTTTAACGCTCGTAATCCTTAGAACATATTATTATATAGCATATGTCAATACTATTTTAAAATGGTCAATTAAAATCATTTGGTATAAAACATGAGCTATCCATTTCCTATACACGTCAACTAAATAGAATAATAGAAAGGAAGGAAAGATCAAATTGTTAAAGTTTCTCTTAATGTTGGTTTAATTTCTTATCTCCTTGATGGTTCCTTGATTTTGGTACATGAGTGTAGACATGATTGGAAAATAAAATAAAATGTTGATTTGGTGCTTGAGACATATGTTCTACTGGATTATAGTTTATTCTCTATGATATCTCTTTGCAAGTTACTAATGTGATTATGAGTTTGCATGCTTCATTGCTTAGATCACGAGTCATGCAGTTTGTGGACTGATCACCTATACACTTGCAGTGGGATGAATCATTAGTGGATTGTCTATATCCATGTGATTGATGTAGTGTTGATGCAAATATCATTAGTTGGCCTTGTCTATGGTCATTTGTGCATTAGTATGTTTATTTTGAGATGAGAGGATGAATGATGTTTATGGTACTTGGGTTGTTGATTTTTGGACTTGGATCATGTGGATTTATCTTGATATCATGATATCTTGATTGCACTTTAGTGGAAAATTTTGGATTCATATCTAACCCTCATCAATCTTATTTCAAAATTTTAAAAGATTCTTTAAAGTTGAATTATTTCATGATGCAAATTATAAGTTTATTTTCAAAGGATATACTGATTTGTATATAGGGTAGATCCCAATAATGAGAAATCTACTTGTGGATATTTTTTCTTTGATTCAGGTGACATATCATGGAACATGCAAAAGGCTCAATCCACTTCTCTTAGCTCTATCAAACATGAACGTACAAGTTGTACCCATGCATCCAAGAATGCTTTATGGTTAAAGAAAACTAATTGAAGACTTGGATTTAGGTCAAATTAAAGACAATCAAATTTTATTGTAAACACGTAGTTTAATTCTTTGTAAAAATTTGGGTTTAATTACCATTGATGTAAACTCCCCAAGTAAAGACTAAGGTGGGGTGTTAGAATATTTAATCTTTCCTTGGTTGTATTTATTTATTTAGGATGAACCAAGGTATCTTACATTTATTTAATTAGGAGAGTCCTATGGAATCCCTACATGTATTTTGTCCTCTAGTCCAAGGGGAGTGTTACCCAAATTTTTCACATGCGGGATATCAAGAAAATTTGCATAAAGAAACATCTTTTTAACATTATTATTCATCCAGTAAAGATGCATACATTTCCATTACATTCATATTATCATGCTTCATTTGTACTCTAAGTATTGATCATTTCACAATTTCAAATTCATAAATGATCATTACATTATGCATTCAAAACTGAATGTAGTAAGCAAGTGTTCCTTCAAGGTTACATCTTTCATACTATCAAAAGATTACATATGCAAAGAAGAAAGTAAGAGGGAAGCATGATGAAGTTTAGGGATCTATGTATTGCCTTTAAGAGGTCTTCTAGTCTCTGGAGTTGGCCATCTGCATCATCTGAAGTCTTCATGTCTTGGTTGTCTTGGTCTTGTCTTTGTTTGTCCTCCATCCTAGGTCTTATGTTGTTCCTGTTTCTTGCAATCATCACGAAAGAAAAGATGTTAGATCCAATTGGATCTAACAAATACATAGTTCACTAAAGAGCACCATACATTAGTCAAACTCCCTGAACTGCATATTTACTGATGATATCAATGTAATAGAAAGGTATACATCTGCATTAATAGAATAATGACATCAAAAGAACATATCTTTATGAAAACCTTTGTTGTATTAAAAATATGTAGTGAGTGTCACGAGCCCATGCTCGAACCTCATTTACATGTGCAAGTGTTCAACATGTGCAAGCAATAAGAACTAATCAAAGCTAGAGTGTATGACATCATTTGTGCATAAATATGACTGATTTTTACAAGTATAAAGATACACATAAACATTAAGTGATGTATGCAAATGTCGAAGGTGGAGAAATGTAGTGCATAAAAAATTTCTACAGGGTGCATACATGATGTTACAGATTTTGACACTATGGATGCTGGTATGCAGATGCCAGAAGAGTAAGAATAGTATTGTCAAAGGTTGTTATGAGTTTTCTTGACAAAGGAAAAGATGTCCAGATGCAGTACATATGCTAGAATAAACAATGAATTGAAATGTTGTTATATATATTCATATAAAAAATGCAGTATTTATCATAATAAAGATCAAATGTTGTTACTGTTATACATGTGATCAAATAGTGGTGTTGTTTAAGTATATAAAAGTACATACCACTGTGATCTATCTTTTTGTAGAAAAGTAATATGCATATACAAGGGAGAATACAGTTCAAAATAGTACATTTTCAAGAGCAATAAAGAGTTTATGCAAAACAGAGAAAACACCATTGTCTTGGTTTGATTGAAATGATAGGGGTTTTGTATCCATCAAAACAGTGTAAAAGCTAAAGAAGTGAGCATGAAGATAGCAGTATCAACTCAAAGGATTAGATGCAAATAGTGAACATTCAGACATGTGAGTATGAAGACATCATAATGACATCTAAAGGACATAAAAAACAAACACCCATGGAAACCGAAAAGCTACCTCATTAATGAACAACATACATCAATGGAGAGGCCATGGTTGAAGAGCTCGAGCTCTCTATGTTCAGAGCACCATAAGGATTTAGTGGAGAAAGATTCATTGGAGGCCGAGTCCAAGAACAAGCCCGAGTTCTTAAAACAACACATGCACAGTGCCATTATTCATGGCATTTTAAAACCCTAAGGCAGATATTGAGTGAAGCCGACAAAAAGTGGAGTCCATCTATCAATTCTAACAGTTGACAGCTCATATGGTTGTTTAAAAGAATCATCTACGTCATAGTAAGGGAGATGACAGCATAAAAGTGAACACCCAGATGCAGAATAGCTTCATAAATCATTTACAACAGCATGTTCAAAGTAAACTATGAAAGAGCTGTGAAGACTGAGAGTAAATGACAAGAGCCACTTTGTAAGTGGTGTAATAAAAAAAGTATATGCTTAGAGTCTTAAGAAAACACACAGTTACATAGCTCACAACCTGAGTTTTATGATGAATTCCAAGTGCAACTAAACTGTAACATATAGCGCCATTACTATGGTAGGGTCGAAAATGCCCACATTCAACAAATAGGTGAGGCCCTAGCTTAAGTTCTTACGGAAGATGCATGAAAAATGCAATGAGTCATGGAGTCAAACTCCAAGTTTGTTCCTAGCACCAAGCGGTAGACCCCAGGTTGCAAGTCAATATGACAAGTCCAGCATTTTATGGATAACACTCCAGTCTATAGCCCGTGCTCAATGAAAAATCTCCAGTTATAGCCCCAAAGTCGAGCTTCAAACCAAATCATAGAGAAAGTACCAAGTTTTAGATGAAAGTTGTGTTCTAAGTACCAGTTTCAAAGCTAAATCACATCAAAATGTAGAGGCCGAGTTACAAGAAGAATACAACATGGCAGCATCAAACTCCCTCTCACAGTGAAGACCAAATACACATGTACAGCGCCATATAATATGGCATTTGACAACTTGAGCTAGGTGAAGCCAAGAAAACAGTAAGAAAAAGATGAACTTCTCAGCATGGCGGCATAATAACAAGCAAGGGTTTTGAAACCCTTCTTTTTTCTCCCAAAATAGTAAACTAGAAAAATGAAATGGCTATTAAGGCCTATGTCAAATTCAATAGAGTTTTGGAGTCCATGATAAAGACCCTGTCAATCACATGCCATGACAACTAATTGGCCGATATGTTGTGGGAATTAGTTATTATTTAGTGATGGGTCATGTTGACCATGGTGGTAAGGTGTCATTTTTTCCATGAGTTAGAGTTTTTTTTTAGGCTATGGTGTCGGCTAAGTCATAGGAGTTGGAGTTTTTATGTAAATGTGGGTAGAGTTATGCATTTTGATGGATTTTTGTAATGTATTTTGTAATAAAGTTGGTACATTATGTAAAAAAGATGAAAATCTTTTAAAAGCCAACTTTAGGGGTATCTCATTTTTGAAATGAGCCTTTAGGACTTCATTTTAGGCACTAATTATGCCTCAAATTTAGGGATATGCCTTTTGGAGGGGTAGTTGTGAAACTAGATTTTAGGCATCATTTTGGGCCTTTGATTTAGGATGATTTATCTTTCTTTGAGGGGCTTTTGGAGGGAGATCTCATTTTCGAGATTAGCCTTGAGGGCTATATGACTGAGCTTCATTTTCATAGTTAGGGGTTTAGAATCAGGAGAGAAGGTTCTTTTAGTGAACTATTGGTTCCTATAGACCTTTTTGATGCTTTTTGTATCCATTTGAGTTGCAGATTTGGCACATAGTTCATATAGTGAAATTATTGTTCCTAGATGTTTTAGAGACTATTTTGTAACCACATTTTTAGGTTTTCGAAGGAAATATGAGCAGTCTTTCTAATTACATCAATTTATGAGTATTGGATCCAATCCTATTCTTCTTTTCTGCATTAAGTGTTGCATATTTTATGTGATCTATTAAAGTGAATGGTTTTCCAATTCCTTTCCCATGTTATCAAAAATCAGGCCTTTTTGCAGAATATGTAAGTTTGTTGTCATTTTTACTGTTTGTGGTATTAACCCTAATAGTGAATTCTAGTCAACCTTTATGTTGAGTAGAGAATGATAAATGCAGCTCAGTGATTTTGTAGTCGGTGATGCTATTTTGAAAAATCCTGATAGATATGGAGTAAGTTTTGGTGTATCACCCCATTTCCCTTTCAGTTTTAGATCCTTCTTCCTTTTCCCAATTTAGTTTTCAATTAGGAGGTGATATCCCAAATCAAATAGGAACCAGCCTAGAATCTAGAGACTCATTCTCAAACATAGACTACCCACAACTAGAGAAGGTTTCCATTGTCAGGATGGAATTGTTGTGCATCCCTAATGCCTGAGTTGGGGTGACAATTCTAAGCCTAAATAGTTTTTGGCACACCCGGTGGGACACGTTCTTCAACGAATGGATCAAATTGCATTACATCACTTGCTAGTTCTGGTGTGCTATCAGCAAGATTCAGACTTTAAAGAGGTCACATTTTTCATATCTAGTGGATCCGTGAAGGAAAGTCTACAGTTTCAAAAGGAGAAAAGCTGGTATGTTTCAATGTTATTTTATCTTCTGATTTCCAGCCTTTCGGATGAATAAAGATGTTAAGTTTTCAAGGAGGGTATGCTTACCCAGATGGTCAGTTTCCAAGTTTTTCATCATTTCAAGAGAATTCTATTCAAGAGAATCATTTTTAGCCCTATCAAGGTCAGCAATCCCAATATGATTTTCATCATTCTGCAAATGATAATGATTCACAAAATAGAGATATTACAAGTATGTTGCAGAATATGCTTATGCAGATTGAGGATAATAAAAGGCAACAAGAATCTGGATTCCAACAAGAGCTATACAGGAAACTAGAGGAGCATGCTTATCAAGCCCATATTCAACAACACCAAGCATTGGCTCAGCAAGATCAAGGTCATCAAAGGTATCTTGTTGAGCAATACAAGAGAAATGAAGCCAAGCTTTTAGGAGGTTTGGAAGCTCAAAAGAAGGTTCATCAAGGAGAATTGCAAGCTCAGAAGGATGCTTATGAAAAGCTGATAGTTGCCATGTTTAATCATGGTCATAAATTTCAGTTAGAAAAAGAAAAGAAAGTGAGAGCTCATCAATAGTTTCATGAGAGATTTCAAGAGGAGAAAGAAAAAGAGCTATTGGATCTCAAGAAAAATATAGGATTCCTGGATTCTATGGCTAATACATACAAGAGAGGTTGTCAACTTTAGATTGAGAAGTGTTTTCATCTTGAGGAAGAGAGGGAGACCATTGTACAAGAGGTTATTTATTTAAAGAAGAATCTTTCTGAACAACACAAAACAAAGAAGATTGCAGCAAATTAGGATAATGGTGTTGATAAGAGTATACTTCTCCTACAAAAGAATAAGGAAGAAGAAGAAGAAGATCATTTTTGGGATGACATGGAGAAATTTTGCATTCATCTTGATGTCAAGCCCACACTTCCAGAAAGCACCTGCAAGCTACAGGAGGAGATTATTTCCAGCCAGCATAATGATGAGCAGATCAATCAGACTGAATAAATTTCTCAAGAACCTAAGGCTATCAAGGAAGGCTCCAAATTTATTATCTCGCATGGTTTTCCTATCAGGCATTTGGCCAAGATGGATAGTAGCAAAGAAGAACAAGTTGTGCCAGCATCTCTTCATGATATCCTGTCAAAAGATGGAGCTGAAAACAAATCAAATCAGCTTGCTGTCCCAATTGACCAAGTGAGTAAAGTCCTACTGGTTCTTCATCAAATGTTGCTAATTGCTGATTCTCTTCAAAATGGCGGTGTTTACAGTCAACTGGATCAAGTAAGTGAAACTCATATCAATCAGATCCTTGTTAAGAAAATGATTATATGTATCTCCTATGTTCATCTCATGATAGATTTCCAGAAGCATATGGATTATTGTGAGATTAAAAGGATGGGAAGTTATTTTTCACAATCAGTGAATGGTTTTGTTTAACCAGGCTTCAAGCTGGTTAAAGTAGGTTAGTTTCCCAGTTTCCCTAAGTACTGTCAAGCACAGTTAGGTTAGTTTTAGTTTTAATTTTCTAGTTTTTAGTAAGTCTTCAAGTTTTCAAGGTCTTCCAAGGTTGCTGTCCTAATTTGCAAACACAAGGAAATCATTCCTCAATGATCAAGGATACATCTACAATTCGTGGTAATGAAGTTTTGCTTCACTACCACAAATCATAAACATACCCTCAATCATTGGAAAATGGTTTTCTTGTATTCACAGATTAGGTTTAGGGTTTCCATAGGTGATTAATAGACTTAATGCCTAATGGACTATTTTAGGCTATTGGTCCCAATGTCAAGCAGGCAAACATCCATCAGAGGTTGCCAGAATTTCTACCCAATTTTTTCACATGTGGGATATCAAGACAAATTGCATAAAGAAACATCTTTTTAACATTATTGTTTAGTGAGTAAAGATGCATACATTTAAATTACATTCATATTATCATGTTTCATTTGTACTCTAAGTATTGATCAGTTTCACAATTTCAAATTCATAAATGATCATTACATTGTGCATTCAAAACTGAATGTAGAAAGCAAGTGTTCCTTCAAGGTTACATCTTTCATACTATCAAAAGATTACATATGCAGAGAAGAAAGTAAGAGGGAAGCATGATGAAGTTTAGGGATCTATGTATTGCCTTTAAGAGGTCTTCTAGTCTCTGAAGTTGGTCATTTGTATCATTTGAAGTCTTCATGTCTTGGTTGTCTTGGTCTTGTCTTTGTCTGTCCTCCATCCTAGGTCTTCTATTGTTCCTGTTTCTTGCAATCATCATGGAAGAAAGGATGTTAGATCTAATTGGATCTAAGCAATACATAGTTCACTAAAGAGCACCATACATCAGTCAAACTCCCTGAACTACATATTTACTTATGATGTCAATGTAATAGAAAGGTATACATCTGCATTAACAGAATAATGACATCAAAAGGACATATCTTTATGAAAACATTTGCTGTATTTAAAAGATGTAGTGAGTGTCATGAGCCCGTTCTTGAACCTCATTTATATGTGCAAGTGTTCAACATGTGCAAGCAATAAGAACTAATCAAAGATAGAGTGTATGACATCATTTGTGCATAAATATGATAGATTTTTACAAGTATACAGATACACATAAACATTAAGTGATGTATGCAAATGCCGAAGGTGGAGAAATGCAGTGCATAAAAAATTTCTACAGGGTGCATACATGATGTTACAGATTTTGACACTATGGATGCTGGTATGCAGATGGCAAAAGAGTAAGAACAATATTGTTAAAGGTTGTTATGAGTTTTCTTGACAAATGAAAATATGTCCAGATGCAGTACATATGCCAAAATAAATAATGAATTGAAATGTTGTTATGTATATTCAGATAACAAATGCAGTGTTTATCATAATAAAGATCAAATTTTGTTACTGTTATACATGTGATCAAATAGTGGTGTTGTTTAAGTATATAAAAGTACATATCACTGTGATCCATCTTTTTGCAAAAAAGTAATATGCATATATAGGGGAGAATACAGTTCAAAACAATACATTTTCAAGAGCAATAAAGAGTTTATGCAAAACAGAGAAAACAACATTGTCTTGGTTTGATTGAAATGATAGGGGTTTTGTATCCATCAAAACAGTGTAAAAGCTAAAGAAGTGAGCATGAAGACAACAATATCAACTCAAAGGATAAGATGCAAACAGTGAATATTCAGACAAGTGAGTATGAAGACATCATAATGACATCTAAAGGACATCAAAAACAAACACCCATGGTAGCCGACAAGCTAGCTCAGTAATGAACAACATACATCAATGGAGAGGCTGTGGTTGAAGAGCTTGAGCTCTCTATGTTCAGAGCACCATAAGGATTCAGTGGAGAAAGATTCATTGGAGGTCAAGTCCAAGAACAAGCCCAATTTCTTAAAACAACACATGCACAACGCCATTATTCATGGAATTTTAAAACCCTAAGGCAGATATTGAGTGAAGCCAACAAAAAGTGGAGTCCATCTATTAATTCAAACAATAGACAACTCATATGGTTGTTAAAAAGAATCATCTACGTCATAGTAAGGGAGATGACAACATAAAAGTGAACACCCAGATGCAGAATAACTTCATAAATCATTTACAACAACATGTTCAAAGTAAACTATGAAAGAGCCATGGAGACTGAGAGTAAATGACAAGAGCCACTTTGTACATGGTGTAATAAACAAAGTATATTCTTAGAGTCTTAAGAAAACACCCAGTTACATACCTCACAACCCAAGTTTTATGATGAAGTCCAAGTGCAACTAAACTATAACATACAACACCATTACTATGGCAGTGTTGAAAATGCCCACATTCAACAAACAGGTGAGGCCCGAGCTTAAGTTCTTACAGAAGATGCATGAAAAATGCAATGATTCATGGAGTCAAACTCCAAGTTTATTCCCAGCACCAAGTGGTAGACCCTAGGTTGCAATTCAATATGACAAGTCCATCATTTTAAGGATAACACTCTAGTCTACAGCCTATGCTTAATGAGAAATCTCCAGTTATAGCCCCAAAGTCGAGCTTCAAACCAAATCATAGAGCAAGTACCAAGTTTTAGATGAAAGTTGTGTTCTAAGTACTAGTTTCAAAGCTAAATCACACCAAAATGCAGAGCCTGAGTTACAAGAAGAATACAACATGGCGGCATCAAACTCCCTCTCATAGTGAAAACCAAATGTGCATGTGTAGCGCCATATAATATGGCATTTGACAGCTCGAGCTAGGTGAAGCCAAGAAAATAGTAAGAAAAAGATGAACTTATCAGCATGACGACATAATAACAAGCAAGGGTTTTGAAACCCTTATTTTCCTCCCAAAATAGTAAATTGCAAAAATGAAATGGCTATTAAGGCCTATGTCAAATTCAATAGAGTTTTGGAGTCCGCAATAAAGACCCTGTCAATCACATGCCACGACAACTACTTGGCCGATATGTTGTGGGAATTAGTTATTATTTAGTGATGGGTCATGTTGACCATGGTGGTAAGGTGTCGTTTTTGCCATGAGTTAGAGTTTTTTTTTAGGATATGGTGTTGGCTAAGTCATAGGAGTTGGAGTTTTTACGTAAATGTGGGTAGAGTTATGCATTTTGATGGATTTTTGTAATGTATTTTGTAATAAAGTTGGTACATTATGTAAAAAAGATGAAAATCTTTTAAAAGCCAACTTTAGGGGTATCTCATTTTTGAAA
>MU228403.1:5486373-5510196 GCA_018584345.1 Thuja plicata
TTATTGAAACACACTTGCATATACGCAAGTCATGTGAACCAAGAATACACTTAAGACATAAACATCCAACCAACAAATTCAAGGATCAAATTTGAAGTTTCATATATAAAAAAATGAATAATAATAGTGTACAAATCAATACATGGCGTACATGCCAAATCCATAATAGAGTTACAAAAAATGACATCAACTATGTCCAGGCCGATATATACAATGTACAAATGTCACATGTGTATATATATATATATACATATATATATACATATATATATATACATATATATATATGTATATATACATATATATATGTATATATATATACACACACACACACACAAAATTTGGTCATTCAATGACGAGAACTAGATCTATACAATCTCTCGATATATCTATGACTGTGGTGGATCATCAAAATTTAGCTTCTTCGCAGCAACACTTGGTTCACTAAGTCTCTGCATGTAAGAACAATTCAAATGTTAAGCCATATATATTATCTCAAAATAATATCAAAATACATAAATATTGGGCTGTAATTTGCATACTGAAGCCTTAGTTGGATCTCTTATGCTTGGGCTGACTGATAAAAAAAAGGGCTCCATAGTGGGTGAGTGGGACTCCTAGAAAAATGGTCAAGTAGAGGAATGATGGACAGTGGTGAAGGGTCCTACAATAGAAAAAATAATACAAAATACATGATATAAATAAGAAATACTAAAAAGTAAAAATGAATTGACTGAAAAGAAAATGCATACCACAACTGGATCTCCTATGCTAGGCAAGGGATCCATAGGAAGTGGAGAATAGTTTGCCTCATCTGAGGCAGCTATGACCAATTCTTGTATGAAAAGTCGTAGAAAATGACATACTAATAGAGGAACATGATTTCTAAAATATTTTGAACAAACAAGAATGCAATTGAAAGTAAATATAAAAACATGTTACCTCCTCCCTCTCCTGAACATCAGCAATGTTTGGGGCATTCATCAGTTTAGTGAAACCCAATTGATTCTACATGTATACAATAAACAAGTCAAGTGCATTCATCAATATAGACTACATTGAAATATTCATAATACATTTCAACAAATATACTTCAATTGGACTTAATTACCTTTTTTGTTTCAATGTCCTCGATGATTTCTTCCTCTTTCCTAATGACCTCAAGCTTGGTGGGGTAGGCTAACAAAAAAAAATTAACATAAGAGAAATAATATGATACCGCATGCGTTCAATTAAAAATATAAACAAGAGGTGTGCAAAAAATGATACCACATAGCTCTCTAAGCCAAAGTCAATGGCATAAAGGGTGACATCCTCAAATCTCAAAAATTTGAGCCCCTGACAAGCCCTATAAAACACCAAATAAATATATAAGCAATAGTTTACAATGAAGATTATGATTCACTTGAATTCCACAAATGATTATGCTCCACAACTCTATTATCAAAAGTTTATAATCAAATTTTATGAACCATTATTACAATATAAGATTTTGAACTCTTATTTCACACATAAGACTATTCTTTAACAAATTTGTAGGCACAGTTAGAGAAGGATGGTCTGGATTGTATTCATGGGGGTCAAAGGTTAGGACTAAGAGTGCTAAAAGTCATAGTTTGCCCATGTTGGCAATTTAGGCCTAGTAAGGCTTGTAAGGGGATATAAGAGTTTTTAGGAGTTTGATAGGGTTATGAACCTTTAGAAAGGTTAATACAATGTTGTGGAAGACAAAATGGTTGTAAGTTGTTGAAGTTGACACTTTAGTGTCAACTAGACAACAAATCTCAACAAATTTTAAAATGTAACTAATCTGTAACAGTCATGTAACTAATTGTTATGGTTAGGCAAGGAGATAATTGGCCTTGAAAGGATTTGTAGAGAATGTGTAGGCATGAGGAATTAGTGTGTGGAGATGGTGGAGTATTGACAAGCAATGTAGAAGTTTTTAATCAATAAAAAAACTATTTTCTGCAAATTCCTTCATTGTTTCATGGGTACAGTCTCAACAGTGAGTTGAAATGGTAGTTTGAAGTCTGATCTCGATGTAGGAATGATATAGGACATTGCATTTGTTGTGTTTTTTATTTCCATTGCATTCTTTTTATCATTCATTGTGTTTAGTTGAAGAATAATTGACTGGCGTCTTCAAGCTAGTGACTGGTTAAACACAGTCAACATTTCCTTGTTTTGAAGATTTAGAATGCTGAATATCTCCCACCCTCTATAGTCACTGTGATTGGTGGGAGAGAGTGAAGATGTAACATATATATTTTTCCATACTTATCTTATGCAAGAGATGGAAGAATGTGTTTGAAGAACCAAGGATGGTTGTGGTTGCTGATAGAGAACATGCCCTAATTTGACACTAGTCAGTTATAAGGTGGATTTATTCAAGGATGAAAGGGGTTTTTTGATGGATTCTACATGTGGGGTTCTATATTTAAGTGTGTATGCAGTTGACTTGGCCCGGAGTGGATTGGAGAGGTCCTTTTGATCAGACCCTAGGTGTGTGATCCTAGAAGTGAGGGTTTAGTGTCTAAGGCTGTAGATAAAGGATAGAGCCTTGGAGAGTTGAAAATATGTTGTTTCCTAACCCCTAGAAGGACTATTTTATCCTTTGGATCTATGAGAGTAAGTGGAGTTAGGGGTTTCTTTGTAAATGAGGAGAATTAGGCTTAGTTTGGAGGTTACATGAGTATTGGATCTTAGGTTTGGTCCAAAGGAGTATATACTAAATCTTGGGGAGTATTTAAAGATCCCAAAAGGGTATCTGAATCATGTTTTAGTTTCCTTATTTATTTGGGGAATGTTGGAGAAAAGGAGAAAATAGTGATTGGTGTGGGCTACTAGCTTTAAGGGCTAAATGTGAGAGTTGGGTAAGGGATTGGTTATCCAGAATTAATGGGTTGATGGAACATGGTAGATAGGCCATAAGGAGATTATTTATGGATTTGAAATGAATGTTGAAGTTATGAGTGAAGATATGGTGTTTGGGAAGCACTAGGGGCACTTTGGGCAGCCTAGAAGGTGAGTCCTTGAGGGGGCTTTGGAAGTGAGAAGTTGTTACAAATAGGAGATGGATTGTTTTCAGACATGATCAATGAGGTCACCAACCACCACCTCTACATCATATATGTTGGGAGTCTTCAGAAGGCCATGGAGGTGTATTGAAGGATTAAGGATAATCACAATCAATGAATAATCAAAGATTGTATTCATGATTTTGAACAAGAAATAAGAGTAAAAGAACGATGGTTGGATGTTCCGATTGATGTTAAAGGTTGATTCAGAAGCCAATAAGTGATTGGTTGGGGTATGAGTCTATGTATGAGTTCACCATTGGTTGAATTGAGTCCAAGGAAGGAAGGCGGGAGTTCAAATAAATTTGAGTCATGATGGCTAGACAAGGAAGTGAATTCCTTGAGTTGAATTACATTATAAAAAATTAGTTTACCATAAAGAAATAGAAAAAAAACATACACTAAGTTACCACCATACAAATTATTAAGATATGATATTTTCAAAATAACGTAGTATTCTATTTTAGGAATATTTATAAAACATTACCTCAGGTGTTTGAGCTACCTGTCTACGTGTACTATAACGAGCACTCCTTCGTGTGCTTGTACCACCAGCTACACCCTATAATGAATATTATTCATGTATCAATTTAGATTCTTCTATACATAAAGTTTTATTTACTTTTAACAGATTTAGGTAATTAATTAAAATAACATGTCAAAACACAAATTCAAACAAACCTGTGTCGTCTCTGAACAATACACCATTAACAAAATATCATTTGTGAGGGTCACATCCTCACTAGTGGATGCCTAACATATTTTTCCACAATGTACACATGAATGGGATGTCAAACCATCTGTACTCACCTGGCTATCTACCCCATCACATATACCATTACAACTAATGCATATATGCTCAATGGGCTAGGCTGACCCTGCAAATGTATATGATAATAATGGAGCTCACACGGGATGAGATGATCTTAATGGTGCATCATATGGCGATGGAGATAGCACAGGATGGGATGATCCTAATGGTGTATCTGATGAATATGGAGGTGGCACAGGCACTAATCCATCCTCTTCAACTAACTGAGTGCCATGATGGATAATGACATCAGTTAATGATGCAGCTGCATGAAGAGTCTGTATATCCCTAGACTCCTTCATGACTACTGGGACCACAACATGAATGATGGGTTTTATCATAGCGCACCTCCTCTCTTGTGGTCAGGTAACCCTATGTACCCTAGGTCTATCCTACGCAGAGCCTCTCCCTCTACCCTAGAACTCACGAAAGTCAAAGTAATTCAGCTTCTCGCCAATGATAAACTCACATTATAGCTTCCTCAAAAAATATAAAGGAACTCATTATTATTACAAGGTGGTTGGTCAAATACCATGTACCACCTATCCCAAAAAGCTGATTTCATCCCTCTATGAACACACCAATGTATAGGAAACCGCTTTGTATTAACTTCTAGGGAATTTCTAGTATTAGAATTGGTAAAAAGGGAACATATGTCACATTTTTCTATGCCTTTTCTTTTCACATCCTCATATGATAAACCACCAACATAAAATGTAAGACACCTATCCCTCCATGAAACCCATTTTTTCACCTCTTGAGACACCTCATTTGCACTATAAGACATTTCTTCTAATGTAGTGGCGAGGGTAGAGTGATGCTGAAGACCGGAAGCCTTCAACCTATTGACCAATATATTAATTTGTGCACTATTTTGGTTAAGGCATTGTAAAAGGTCCTCTTGTGTTGCATTTACATGATCTAATGGCACATGTGGAGGGTTTATGGGTGGTGGTGGCTGTGGATGAGGAGAATTTTGAGGAGGGTTTACGGGTGGCGATGGTGGTGGACGAGGAGAATTTGGAGGAGGGTTTACGGGGGGGTGGTCTTTCATTTCTTTTTCCTCTTCTGGGGTTGTTTGATGAATTTGTTATGAAATTAATTTAAAAGAAAACAAAAAATCAATATCATAACCTAATTTGATAAAAAAATGCAAAAAAACAACTACAAAACAACCAAAAAATTAATACATATCTTTCTTATGGGGCGCCATTGCTTGGAAATGTGCAAATTGTTGAATATTTATTGTTTTCTTCAAAGCTTGATTGGGTTCTATGGTGTTTTTGGTCTCCTAGGGTCTGCTGCTTTATGGTTTAGGCGTTAGAAATGGCCTAAGCCACGGGCTGTCCAAAAACTAATATGTTTCTAATAACCTGTTCGGGTTATTAGGAACATCTAATAACCTAATTGAGTTATTAGGAAAATTATATGTCTAATAACCTGATCGGGTTAATTGAAACATCCCAGAACCTGATTGGGTTCTTAGAAAGTTCAAATTTTTTAATAATATTGTCTAGGCTTGGTTACCAAGCCTAGTACAATTTTGAAATTTTAATAACTCGATTAGGTTATTCAATAACCTGATCAGGTTACATGATTTATTTTTTAAAGATGTGTCCACTTTTTTGGTCCATAACTTGGTGCACACACCCTACAATGTTGTCCAACATCTTGTGGCTATCTCATAGTGTAGAAAGATATGTTCAAAATTCTCCTCCTCTTTACCACACATAACACACTTTGATAGCCCCAAAAAATGAAGCCTTTTCCTCCTTTCCCCTGTCAGGATCCTATCTTTTACTGTTAGCCAATCAAAAACACCCACCTTTGGATGGTAATTTCTTGACCAAAATAAGTTATTAGTCCACATTGGATCCATCTCCCCCATTTCCATTAACTCATAACCCAACTTCACTGAATATTGTCCATCTGAAGCCCCACACCAAATAATCTTATCCTCCTCCACAATAATTAAAATCTTTCTTTGATTCAAAATGGCTATGAATAAAATCTACTGATCAAGTGGTAAGCCAACATTACTAACATCTTTCCAACACCATTCTTACCCAAGGTCCCCATTGTTCAGAAAAACATAATCTCTCACTTTAATCCACCATAACTGAGTCAAACTCTCTCTTACTCCATTCATCTCCTCCATTTTTTTAAGGCTGGGTTTCCATCCCGAGAATCTTCCCAAAGTTTTGCAGTTTCCCCATTTTCAACCTTTCATGAGACATGATCCATGACAATTTTCCTGTAGCTAACCATAAAATTCCATATTTCTGACCCTTTTGGAGGATTTTTAATAGTAAGAATCCTATGATTAACCTGAGAATCTAGAAATTTTTCTTTCATCACTTTCACCCAAAGTTGGTTAGGCTTTGTGTACATTTCCCAAACCAATTTGGCCCCAAGGGCCTCATTCATCTTCTTCCAATATCTAAGGCTTTCTCCCCCATACTTTTTATACTTACAAATTTTCTCCCATGCCAATAAAGAGATCTTGTCTTGCTCGCTTGCTCCATTCCAAAAGAATTTTCTCACCCTCTATGTGATAGATTTAAAAAATTTTCTAGGAATATTGAGACACATCAACGAAAAAATAGGGATTGCAAAGATGACTGATTTTAACATCATCATCCTTCCAGCCAAAGTTAACCACCTTCTTTTCTAGCCATCCCATTTGTTTATACAATTTTCTACAAGGCCTTTCCATAAATCTAATTTATTTTCCCCACCAAAAAGGGGGATCCCCAGATATTTACTTGGAAGGATCCCAGCCTTCACCACCATGATCCTACAAATTTCTCTTTGTTTAGCAGGAGCCATATTAAAAAAACATATTTTATATTTGTGCCAATTAATATTTTGACCCGATTCTCTTTCATATTCATCTAAAAGTTTCTTCATCACCTGCTATTCTCTACCTGAAGCTTCCCCCGCCAACAAGGTATCATCAGAAAATTGAAAGTGTGATAGGGGATCAATTCCCTCAACAATTTTTATACCTTTCCAAGCCCCAGAACTACATTAATTAGAGATCAACCTCCCCAAGGTTATGCCATTATAATGAATAAGAATGGGGATAGGGGACCCCCTTGTATGATCCCCTTGTTTGTCTCAAAAAAACATTGGGGACTTCCATTAACTAGTAGTGAAAACCTTGAAGTACAAATACAACTTCTAATCTATTCAACCCAATCTGCATTGAAGCCAAACCTCTCTAAGAGCTGTAAGAGAAACCACCTGTTCACCTCATCATAGATTTTTTAATATCTAACTTCACCATCGTCCTTTCAATTTTAGCCACTCTAATTGAGTGAATAGTCTCATGAGCCAGAATAATCCCCTCATATATTGATATGCTTGGCGCAAATTCACTCTTCTCACTTGAGATAATTGAATCTAGAATTTTTTTCAACCTCACAAAAATAACTTTAGATATCACTTTATAGATTGAGTTACATAAAGAGATTGGGAAAAAGTCATCAAAAGTTTCAACATTCCATTTCTTTGGAATTAAGACTATAAAAGTGTTATTTAAATATATCAATATAAAACCCTAGCTCCTCAATTCTTGAACCACCTCCTAGATGTATATGGGAAAGATGTCACACAATTTTTGAAATAAAAATGGATGGGAATCCATCCAAGCCAGGGGATTTCTCCCCACCTAATTTGAAAACAACCTTTTTTACTTCCTTCATCGTAACCAGCTCCATTAGTAACTTATTTTGAGCTTTTGTTACACAAGAAGGAATGACCTCTAAAAATATGTTGTGAGTCCAAACCCTTAGTTCCATCACTATTAAAAATATTGTGAAAATACCTCACTGCTTCCTTATTAATTTTCTCTATCTCATTTAACATATTTCTATTGTTGTCTTTTATAGTAAAGATCTTGTATGCTCTCTTTACTTTAACTAAATTGTCAAAGAACTTTGTGTTTCTATCCACATGTTTTAACAAAGTTTCTCTTGACTTTTGTCTCTAATAAATTTCCTCCCTAGAGAGTAGCTCAGAGTACAAACTATTTAAATTCTTTTCTTTTGCATAACTCTCCTCATCCATACCGTCTTTAATAATGCATTCATTTAAAGAAACTAGCTCAATTTCCATTCTATATTTCTCTCAGAAAATGTTCTTAAAAGATTCTCTATTCCACCTTTTAATTTGTTCTTTTAAAAATTGTAATTTTTTGAATAAGATAAAATATTTATTACCTTTTTTATCCAGAATATATCTTCACCATCAAATTTCTAAATTTTGGTTCTCTGAGCCACATTGTCTCAAACTTGAAGGGGCACCTTTTTGGGGTTAATTCCTCTTATATTCTCACACATATAGGGTAGTGGTCAAAATCAGTTATGGGTAAGATCTTAGCTGAGCATTTCCACTGTGTCCTTGCCCAGTCCCTAGTAAGGTAAAAATGATCCAACCTTTCAGCAATATTTAGAAACCTACTCCACCTATTTGTCCATGTGAATTCACCTTTTTGGAAGGGAAGTTCAATCACACCATTATGCATAAAAATTAAACTAGTGTCTCTTTGACTCTACCAGAGGGTCTTAGTAAAGCATTAAAGTATCCCCCAAAAAGGAATAAATTTCCTTCTTCCTACAATAAAATTGTAGTAACATCCTGCCATAGGATTCTCTTCTGATTTGGATTATTTGGCCCATAAATATTGATGACAAAAAACTAACCTGTAGTTGTTTTGAAGTAACCCTTAACCACTATCAAAACCTATCTTTATCAATGAAATCCACCTCCATAACATCAGTATTCCAAAGGACCTCTATGATGAAATTAATTTTCCATTAGTATGCAAACAACAGTTTCGGTAAGCATACACTGAAAGAAAGAACAACGAGCAAACTGAAAATTTGATATAAAGAGATCACTGAAAATGACTAAGTACAGAGAGAACCAACAACACAACTTTGTGTGTACACTGAAAATGAAAATTCAAAAGGATAAAGAGGAACCCAATAGAGGAACCTAACATGGAGGATACAGTGCAAACCAAAGAGACAGTTAAAGATAAAAATGAGAGAACAAAACCGAAAGAAAGTTAACTGATTACAGAGCATAACCAACCATCAAAAACTGAGAATCAGTTGCAGCCTGTAAAAAGTGGATCTGACTTCCACATTAGATAAATAAGACTTATTCTATTTATAGAATCTTGATTTTTTTTTTATCCATTTCTTCAGGGACAAGAAACATGAATGTAAGTGCTTTAATCAGTCTAACTGATTTAAAACACATAGACTAGGAGATCAAGGTACAAGTTGTAAACCTAATCTTAGAGTTAACATTGTTTTTCATGAAACTTGATGATGCCAATCCATATTATAAATAGATGATGCAATCATTCATTATAAATAGGATGTGAATATTAAAGAGAGGATGAATGAAGCCTACGAGCACATCTATGGATCAGATTGAAAGTTTCACGAACCAGAACAACAAAAGGTGAATTTGGTTAGCAAGAACCAAGAACAGAGGCTACCAAGAATCAGAGGTATTACTCAATCACATTAGGTGATAATATTATTCATGTAAACTTAAATGGATCTGTATCAACAATAGGATATTGCATTTACCAGGTCAAATTGTAATTTTCTATCATTCTAACAAGTGGAGCAAAGTATAAAAATCCTTTCAAGGAAGGTGGATTTAACAGTCCAACTAAAAATCTCTTAATAGAGTGCACACTCAACATTGTTGCTAAAGCTCTTAACCAAGTAGACTTTAATAGGTCTCCATAGATACTCTTAACTGGGTAGATCATCAAAAGTGATCAAATTGTAAGCCTTAATCAGCCCCTTCCAATCTGCAGATAGTGAAGACTTTTTGGGTTCCATCCCCACCGCAAGTTTTACTTCCTAACAAGAGTTTTCTATGATATCATATCTTGTTTTATGTGCCAATTAATTTCATGAATGTTCACATGTATGTTAAGTTAATGAATTGATATAACTCACATCAAGATAGTATAGATCAGGTGAATGGATATACAATTGATTACAAAAGGTTAATTGATTAAAGGATACAAAATTTTTAGAGGTACTGATTCACCCCTCCCCTCTTAGTACACACTTCCCATCAATTCCAACACTCTAGACCTCCAGACGCACCCACAAATTATATTAAACAAACCTTCCATTTTAAAAATCATCTTTTGAAATAATCAAATTCCTCACTTTTAATTTTGGTTTCTTTTAAGAGATCCAATCTCACCTGATCGAAGCACCTTTTGATCAGGCGAATCTTGTTAGGGGCTTTGCAGCCCCTAAAATTCCATGATAGGGTACTCATTTCCTCTAGGAAAATTCATAGCATTTGCCTGATCTCAATTTTATTTGTCCAACAACATTCCCAACTGATTCCAACATATCCTTGTTTGATTTGTGTCCCTGCTTATTCCTTTCCCCAAACCTGGGTTTGGTTTGAGAGGTGGAAAATTGCTCCAAGGTCCTCTTCTCTACAATCCCTAACTTTGAATTTAGGCCTAATATATCTTCCTCCTCCATATCTTCATTGGACTCATATTTAGAATATGATTCTATGAAAGAGTCCTCACTGTCTTTAGCCCCTTTAAAGGAGCTTTCTAAATTTTGAATCGGTGAGATTTGGATGTCCCTAAAAAATGTTTCATCCTCCTTTGTGGTTTGATTTATTTCTTTCATCATTTTCTCCATCGCCACTCCATTCCCCTTAGTCTGAGGTGAAGAAATGTTTTTAACAACACACTCTAAAAAAAAAGATTCTCTTTGGAACATGTCATCATCTGCGGACCCCCTGAGTCCCATGCATTAGGAAAGGTTTGCTAACCATTGAATTAGGGAAAGATGGGTTTCCATGATGTTTGTCTAGATCTTTATCAAAGTTGTTTTTAGGAAAGACCTCATTAACACCACTTCCATCAGATTTTGCATCATCAATCCCCCACAAATCATCCCAACCCTTTAGCTGGGACTGAAATGCTAAGAGATGCCTATCAGTTAAATTTTCAACCTGGCTCCACACTTGAACCTCATTCACCTACCTACAACCACTATCCCTGATTTCAAAATGCTCATCAATAACCCCTTTTTGTTTACCTTCATCAACATCCTACTGCTCCAGGTTAAGAAGACCATCCCTCACCTGTGATCATTGGATTTCCCAATCTACCTCATTCCATTGGGCTTCAAATTGATTACCCTCTGATAGACTAACAATCTCATCTATCAAAATAGATTGCTCTAAAATTTTAAATTTTGACTCGCGCAGACAAGTCCCCACCGTTTGCACCCCTTATTTTTATTTTAGATAGGATTCCATGACCTCTTCAATCATGATCTTTTTCTTTGACACTCCTACCCCTGATCTCAGTTCAATCACGTCTGGGATTTCATGGATGGTTTTCCAGTTCAGGTATAAATGCAAATACATGCTAAAATCCAACTTATCAATTTCTTCTTCTAATCTTATAACTCACCCAGTTTGTTGCCAATACGTTTGAGTGTTTCTTGATCCTTATATTCAAAGGGAAGATTGGGGATTTTGACCCACATAGGAATAGTGCTCATAGACTCTTCCTTAGGGTTGAAGTTTGGCTTCCATTCCTTGATAAAAATACCCTTTACCATCCATAAAGAAAGGGCCACTATTAGAAACCCAAGCTTTAGCTTTGGTTGTTAAAATAATGGCCATTTAGAAACTATTTTAAAGGGTTTTCAAGTCAAAACTCTTTCCCCAATGCACATCACACCAAGCCCTAATCTTTGAAAAATTTGGCCACACACCCTGCCACTTCATAAAGAAAGATTTCTCTTTATAAAATTGAACAAAGTCATCCCATTCCCCATTATCAATCATAACAAACACAACCCTATAATGCTACATATTAGGGCTTACCTCCACTGGTCTCTTTGGTGGAAAAACAACCTTTGACTGTAAATTTTTTTCCTAGATCTGACTAAAATCTTCCCGAGGCATCGCTACGGAACTTTGGAGACCTTCAAAACTCCTCCCAAATTGGTTTCGAGGGTTTTGGCTACCAACATTCACTTTGAAATAGTGACTGTTCTGATTTCCCGGAGCCTTCCATGTCCTAAAGGGTTGAAATTTCATATTTTGGTTCTGGTTTTGTATGCCTCTCCTATTGAAAGGCCAAATTGAACCGACTGTCTCCCTGTAGCTCCATCCTGGGTGGGGTTTGAAGGATGACCATGGCCACTACGACCATTGCTCTGCCATTTTAGAATCTACTATTCCTTTTTTATTTAAGTTGTCTAAAATTTTAAATGCAAAAGGTGTGGATTTATTTGGGAGAGTTTTGGATGCATTCAATAGGATTTGGACTTTATTTGTGTGATCACTAATAATCATGGGAACTCAAGTTGGTTAATTGGAATTTTTTCTTCAATAATATTAGAGATAAAAAAGGTCATGAAACTATTCTTTGCTACATATATTTCTACTAACTGAAAAGTGCAATTCTTTCAAGGTAAGCCAAAAGGAGTTTAATGAACATTTCCTAATAGTACATTGTAATGGATGATGTCTACTTTAGTTATTGGTCACTTATAAATTTTGAAAAAATAGCCTCAAGACCATAGGGACTATTGCTTAGCTGTGGGATTTGAAGGCCAAGTCACCCAAAGAGAACATATTAAAATGATATCTTTCTTTAGACCGATGAATGCAAAAATCATTGAGGATTCTACCTGACATCATGTTATTAAAATTCTTAAAATATGCTTACTACAAAATGTATGCTTAGATACAAGGCTAGATAACAATACAACTAATCAAAGGAAGATCCATATGAATGAGGCTATGAGGAGAGGAACATAAACATTAAGATTCTTCCTATATTATCAAACTTACTTATGAATCATCTATATTTTCATAGAGGTTGATTTATAATTAAAAGTGGATTTCTTAGTAATGGCTCTTGACCTTTCATAGATAATTTCTAATATGATTTCTTATTTGATTGGGGTTTGGGATTGGATTTAGAAAAATAATGTCACTAATTGTTTGGTAGGAAAAATATAGTGTTATATTAGGGCCCTCAAAATAAGAGGCTTCTATGGAGTTGAAGACTCCCAAATTTGTAGTTGTAGCTTGAATTACAACCTCACTTCTCATTTTGACCATCCACATCCACTTATTAGTTTCCTTGTAAATTCTTCATTTGAAAAATGTGTTCTTTTTCATAAGAACAAACAAATAAAGCATCAAAAGATCTCCATGATATGAATTTGAAGCATAGGATGGTCACATGTTATCTCTTGTAGTAAGAAATTCCTTCTCGAGGCTATAGTGATTGAATTGATTGTCCAGAGGATGAATAGTTTGAGGCCTTCATTTGTACCTTCCCTCCACCCACTGAAAGATCAATGATTTCAAACAAAATGCTTAAAATTCTTGCAAAGAAGTTAAACATTTGAACTGTGGAAGATTGCACATACAAACAAGTCAAAAAGAGATATAACATGCCTTGGGATAACCTTTTGCACATCATGGTAAATATGGTAAGGAATTTTCCATATGCTAGATCTTTGTTAAAAT
This sequence comes from Thuja plicata, assembly GCA_018584345.1. Taxonomy (NCBI): domain Eukaryota; kingdom Viridiplantae; phylum Streptophyta; class Pinopsida; order Cupressales; family Cupressaceae; genus Thuja; species Thuja plicata. Next base: position 5,499,835 of record MU228403.1, read on the forward strand.
AGTCATCCATGAATGCTAGTACACATCCATCAAAAGGGTTTGCCCAGCTATGATATTTTCTTTATAGAAACTTAGAGATTATATGACCTCACATTCTACTAATCTTATTGCAAAAATTGATCCTATAAAATATCTTTTTTAAAAAAATATTTCCAAGTCCCATGAAAAAAAGATTTTTTAATCAATTTAAAATATAACATGTTGACCACAAAGAAATCAAGGGATAAATTATCATCGATTAATTAGCAACAACACATCTAAAGAATACACATCCATACAAAATTTGTTAGACAAGCTATTTCTCCATATAAATGTTCTACAACTACATGGACATCATTTTGATCGCTCTTGTACTAGCCATGGCTTATGGAAGGATCTTGCCAGTGATATTTTAGTGAGATCTTATCCCTCGATCCTTCACAATTAAATTTCCATGCACCAACAATATAGTAGAGTATAAGTCCTTATTGGAAGGTTTAATATTAGTTATTCATGATGAAATTCCCAACATATTTAGTCTTCAAGGATTTCTAGCTAATCCTTGATAAAGTCACAAATAATTATCTTACCAACAATGACAATAATTTAATTCAAACTACAACTACAATTTACTAAAAGGCATAATTTCTTGCATTAAAGTATCAAAATAAAGGCATTAATGCATCTTAAATTGGTCCATAACAATGAATGATTTGGCATTTCTTAATATCAATTTTGGAGTTTGAGTTTGAAATAATTACACCAGTTCCTTCATAGGGCGTTTCCACCTGAAATGATTGTTATTGTGTTGTTCAGTAAATTTAACTTCTGCATAGTTGGTATTAGTTATTTTTAGTGGAGTTTTAATTAAAGGCCTCACTTCTCATTTTGGCCACTCATCAACTGCTCTGTTAATTCTTCAATGAAAAAATGTGCTCTTTTTTGTAAGAACAAATAAAGCAATGAAAGAGCATCCCTCTATAACTGAAGACACCTCTATAATTGAAAATACGTCTTGGCGTAATAACTTATTTACAACTAAAATGGATCAAATATAAATTTTATATCCAACACAAATAGACCAAGTTGAACATAAAAAATATTTATTGTCATAAAAATAACACATTCTAATAGAAAATGCAATTTATATCCAAAAAAATAGACCAATAGTTGCACATTAATTTTCTTTGGCAATCCTTTACATTTCATGAAAAAATATATTATATTTATTGTGCTCAACTTTTACATTTCTGATAGGACAAATTATTTATATGAAATACTTCAACGCATATATATTGCTACCCTAATAGTTGTGCAGATAGGAATAAGATGTTTTTATTGTGACGACAATACTTTTTGAATGAACATCTTATTTTATAAATGACACGATTATAGTGGATAGCTATGAAATTTTATTTGAAATAGAACTAATTAATTCACTTGTTTTTTTTTTGTTAAATTAAAAAGTTAAATTTTAAAGGAACAACAAATACAAGAATTTCCACACTCAATTTTAAAAATTCAGCTTGCAGCCCATCAATATCACTAGCTTTACTGCTTGCTAATTTCTTTATCTCTAGCTTGATATCATCAATAGTTCAGAGTTCCTCAGATGCATTCACTACGTGAGGAGTATTCTCCTTTTGTGGTCATTCATACAAAAAAATTTCATAATCAAATATATTCACTACGTGAGGCATATTCTCCTCTTGTGACCGTTCATATAGAAACTTTGCATAATCAAACTGTTGAGCATCCTTATTGTTAGAAATAACTGAGAGGGGGGGGGGGTGAATCAGTGGCCTAAAAAATATTTCAATAAATCAACCCAAAAACTTAGTACCAAAATATTAAGAGTCTACTTATCTTTAGTCCTACAAGATGTATGCCTTCAAATAAACTTATCAAATAACTACTGCTCAGAGTTCATTGTTAAACCTTATTCTTAAGGTTTAGCAAACAACATCCTTTCATTTACCAAAAAATGGTAAATTGCTTAGTATATACCAATTAATCCAGATTAGTTATGTGTAATACAAAACACTAAAGTAATGAATCATAAACACATTGACACATGGATTTTTAATGTGGAAACCCTGTTAAGGTAAAAACCACTTGGGACTGGTAACTCAAATATTTCACTCTTCTAAAATGAGCTCGGTGAAGAGCCAACCTTGTTAAAGGTTAAAAACACACTGTTAGGTGTGACCTTGTTAGAGGATTTAAATAGAATATTTTGTCACTTGATATCAGGAATCTCTATGCTACCTTCTATGACCAAACCCAATGTAGTTTGTCAAATGGTATCTGGCATCTCATGCTATCTTCATGATCAAACTTTTTGATACTCCTTGGGATGTATCTCAATATAGAAAGGATTGTTAAGTCCTGCTTGGTTAAGAGACTTTTTGAATAAATGGTTAAACTAAAACAGTAAATGATCTGTTCATACATACAACTTAGACTTGTATATTTTCAGATCTATTGTAAGCTCATTATAACTTTATGATCAATGTATCTTTTTAATACATTTTCTCTACATCTTTCTGCTTAGTGATGGTGTGCTTCTCTGTTGCTCGGTGTCTGCAGAAATCTTTAGCTCTTTCCTCAGCTTGATTGATCAGGACTGTATGAAGGTTTTCTTCATCATTTTCTCTTTATCATCCTCTTTCTCTATTCACTCCCCTAATTCATAATGAATTAGATTATCTCTTTATAGACATGATATCACCATTTATCACTTCTTGATTTTCTTGTTCTTGGCGTCATCCACAATCTTAGGCAATCTTACTTTAAAGCTTAACTCAATTTTTATCCCTTAGATTTCTCCATGACAACTGGATAAAATAGATTTAAATCCTTTACTTATCTCTGGCTTTAACTTGTCGATGAAAAAAATGTTAACAACCAGTTAAGTTTATCTTTAGCTTTGCCAGCTAGGTATTTTGTCATTTCTGAACTTCATTTAACTTCGGTGTTTAACTCTTTGATATCTTTGGTCAACACTTTAGTTCTCCTCGGGCTTCTCTGTTGGTGTTGTCTGTCTGTCGGGGTTGTCTATCCTTTAGGGTTGTCTGTGCGTCAAGTAACACTATAATTCTGGTCGTCAATGATGCTTGTGATTCTTCTCGTCGATAATGCTTGTTAGTTTTCTTGCTTGGGCATCACTGTAACTTTTCTCTCAGGTTTCTCTATCCTTTGGGTTCCACTAACCATCAGTGTTTTTAGTCACTTAGTGAATGCTGGTCTTTTATGCATTATTGAAAGCATAATCTTTATCTCTCTGATTCTATGAAGTCTTTTACATTTTTAATATAACCGATCAGATTATATCAAATTGACATCAATGACAATACAATCCATTAACTAATTTAATGTCTTGCATTATCTTCCTACATTTTGGTGATCAACTTAACATCTTCAAACATTCAATCAGTTACATGTCATCACTTAATAGTGTACTCAATTTGTTTTCTGCCCGTTCCAAAAAATTTTGGGATCGTGCTTCCCATATGGAAGGAAAAAGCACTTGAGCACAAAATTTCCTTTCCTTAACCTATGAGAATTTCCTCAAAGATACTCATTTGTCAAGTCCCCTCAACTTTAATCATTAGCCACATCCGTGAGTTAAAATTCCACCACAAAAAATGACTGCAATTGAATATGATTCATGCGGGAATTTGAAGGAAGATTTATTTGGTGGTTGTTGATCTCTGTAGAGGTGAAAATGGTTTAAGAGGATGTTGGGAACCCTCGATATAGCATTGGAGCAAGCTTATACCCAGCAGTTTTAATTCCAGTTTAAGTTATGCTACTTTTTTTTATCTTTTATGTATTTTTTTTATATGTATGTGTTTTTATTTTAACATAATTTGAGGTTTAATAGAGAATGGAAGTTGCCAAGACCATATATTGATCGGATGCTGCTAAGCTCTAGACAGAATACACCATTGGCCAAATTTGAAAAATCTGAAAACACCACAGATTTTTGCAAAAAATTTAGCATTTGTTCTTCATGATCTACATATTTTGTGGTCGAAAACCACAAAAAAATTGCCAAAAACTTAATGTGTTTTCATGAGTTTGACTTTTTTTTTTTTTTTGGCTTTGATGCATTTGTCTGAAGCTTAGCCAGTGCCAAACTGATCTACCTATTACATCAGTCATAAATGTAACCATGACAACAATGATTCAATTGTGATCGGATTGTTTGGATTTTATGTTGATTTTTCACCCAGTGTATTAAAGCTGAGTACATTGACTTTTATTTTTTGCAAGTCTATTCAATTTATTTTTAAAAAATTAATTTTATTTTTCCATGATACATATATGGTAATATGCACTTATAACTTTTGATGATATCTTTATATGTATCTCCATAGTTCAGGGAGATTCATACAAATTGTAAGTGTTCGCAAAACAGTACCAGCCAGAGGTTGATTGGGATTCATCAACTTCTCTTGCACATCTTGAATCTTAATTTTATTTTAGCTATAGTGCATCCTTCATCTCCCACTTAATGTAATTCCTAGATCTTCTATGATACCCAAATTTTAACAAAAGCTTAATATTGCAATCCTAGTTTATTGGAAAATTGAGTAACTATACTAATAAATAAATTAATGTGAGATCTCCTACATGCAATTGCATGATAAGGGTAGAAAACTACTTTCTCTTAGCCATAGATTCTCATGTACATTCCTTAGTGAGTTTAGTTGAGGGAAAATCCATCAACCTGACCATTCCTGGCCGATTGACTATTATTTCTTGTGTAAAATCATCGGGATATCCATTACAATGTTTTAGGAACACTACAACTTCATCGAAAACAACATTTTCACTTTTAATATTACAGGCAATTTGTTGTATTATACAATGTAGGTGTAGTTACATCTAAATTACTATATTATTTTTCATACTATTATCGCCCAATATAATTACTCAAATACAACTACACCTAGAATGTTTTAGAAACTATTGTTTTGTTTTGAATTATTAATTAATTCACTTGTTAATCATTGTATTTATTTATTTTTATATAACATTCATAGGTTCTCATGTGTTCAAGTATTGGTCCATCTTGACCAACATTTGGTTATTTTTTGATTTGCATGTGGATTATTTATTTACAATATATAATATAAATATGTGGCAAGACTGAATATTTTAAGAATAATTGTCTATACAATAATTTGACCCTTTACAACCACTGGCCCCTCTTGCTTAACAGAGAAAATTTCATGGAAATTCTCAAGTTGTGTTTTATTTTTATTTTTAATTTTCATTGTAGTATTATAAAGGTGAAGATGACATAGTTGTCCCCATTTCCTTTATTTTTTAAGTTTATTTTAGTAAGGTTGTCTTTTATATATTGATAATTATGTAAGTTGGTGTATAATTTATGGAATTTGGCAAATAAATTTTGTAACTTATTTTTATTAGAATTTTTTATTAATGTAAAAATAGGTTTGGAAGGGACCCGAAACCCTTTACAAAAGGAAAACAAAAGATATACCATTAAGGCCCACTAAAAAAATGGGACAAGACCACAATGAGGGTTTTACCAACAGGCTCCCACAACCTTAAATATAAAGGTCTTCAAGAAACAACACAAAAAGGCCAACAAGCAACCAAAAACCAAAGAAAAGACCAGTAAAAACTCTAGCCTAATCACCCACACCCAGGAACCATCATGATTTTCCTTTAGCAATACCCTTGTGGGAATAAAGACTCATGTTAAAAGAGGGCGTAGACATCTTGGGTTTCTTTCCCTTCACAGTAATCCAACCCTCTTCCACCTTAGTAGTCACATCTTTCCAATCCAACAAACCCATCAATGGAACACCAACATCTTGAGAAAGAATGTCTTCAGATAGAACATCCACCGTCTCAGAGGCACCCAAACAAGTACTACCCATAAGAGAAAAATCACCAAGGATGCTACTAGAATTGATAGCCATAGCACTAACAAAGGAAGTAGACACTACGAGCCTAATCCCATGCACAACCGGAGAAACTACCAGAGGGACAAGAGACTGTGAGCCACCCTAAAAAAAAATCCATAAGTAATCATCTATAAACCTAAGAAACTGCAATATCCTGCACCACTTCCTAAGAGAAGCTCTTTTTTTTTAGAATTCTCCTCAACTGTGAAATGATGATTAGAAGAACCTTTCTACCATGAAGCCAACACAATCTTCTTCACTAACCCATAATGCTCAACATCATGGTATGTTTTAAAACATCTTTTACACCTGAAGGGAATCCCTTCATACTCCAAAGATTGAAGCCATCATCCCTTGGAAGATTTGAATAAGATTTCAGCAGGCAACCCTTTTGAACCATAAATCTCAACCAAAATATGAGAAAAGGTGGAATGAAGAATATCAAATGATTCCTTATCCACCATCAGAAAATCCCCAAGAGTATTACTGACTTCCTCAAAAAGAGAATCAAGCCAAAGTTGAAGAGGGAGATAAGGAAGCTGAACCCAAATCAAAACCTTATCAAATATTTCAGAAGAAGGACTGAAATCAGGGTGTCAGGGTTTTACCATTAATGAGAAATTGTCCTTCATTGTTTTTATTATCATTATCACCAAGATTGGTTGTTGTTTCCACATTTCAACCATTCATCACCTTAGTTCAAATTTGATGCATAATTGACCCAATTAATTTCTAAATTTAAATGCAACCATCAAACCATTAATTTGTTTTTGATTAGTAATGGGAAACCATATTTAAGACTGCCAAACAACACTCCAGTATTCAAATCCGTGAGCACAACCCAATGTAGGCACAAACCCACAAGATCAATGGCCTAGCGAGGATTTGAACCCTGGTGGTATAACCACCTGGATTTGGTCTGTTCTGACTATAGACCCTATTTTCCCTAAGTGCGATCATACCCCCAATTATTTTTAAACGACCCTATTACTGCTTGGCATAATTCTTTTGAAATCAATTTAATCTCCTAAAGTGATCAAATCACTAAATTAATTACTTTTAGCCAAAATCAAATAATCAATCAAATACATGGCTAAAATGATTAATTTGCAAGGAATTAAATAAAGTCCTAAATAAATTTCTCACTTGCAAAAGAACCCATTTTCCTATCCTAATTAATTTAATTAAATTGGCTATAGTCCTATTGATTATTAAAAAACAATTAAATGTTTAAATAATTAATATCCCTATTTTTGAATGAATTATATAAGTTTTATTCATTTCATTAATATTCCTCTAAACCCCTAACCTAACCCACTTCAACCACTTTGACTCTGGGTTTGAACTTATCCCAACCCAATCACCCCATGCTAATCTAATCCTAATCCTAAATCTATCCTAACCCACCTCCTAATGTTGTCACATTCCATTAAGGAATGATTAAGGACTCCACCCACTTGAGAAAGTCAAAGAATCTCAAGATTCCGTTCCTCAAGTCCACCTTCTCAAACTTACCTTACACCCTCCCCATGCCTCTTAAATACTTGCATTTAATGCATAGTACTTATGCCCATGCCTATTGAATGTCTTTGGCATTTATTTCCTCTTACACCCCATTAATGAGCTTTACAACTCCATTAATGCACCTTGTCCCCCCTCTCTCTCCTCATTCTTCTATAAATAGAAGGTGTTTTTAAGCACAAATAAGCCCATAACTTATATTAAAAATGCATTGTTATGTTGTTAGGATTCATATAGACTCATATTCCATTTAGTTTCTCATGTTCATGCATTGTTATTATGTCATTTTTAGAGATAAATATGCATGTTTTATTATCATTTAGTTTGTTTTAACTCAAATATTTCATGCTAAGTCATATATGTCACTAATAGTAGCATAATCTGAGGGTTGTTATGTTACTTATCATACTCTTCTTAGTTAGAAAGAAATAGGTCAGTTTTAGTTGTTTTATATGCTCATCTAACCATGTTTTCCACTAATGCAATGACCTATTGAAGTGTTGTGTTGCAGGTAATAGGTACAAAAATCACACACATTTCTGGCACCCACCGTGGGGCTCGATTCAAGATTTGCCTCATTATTGACCTCTTTTTTCACTAATCTTTCCTCCCAGTTTTCAGGTCCAGAATCGCATCTGGTCATTTTGGCTCACATTTGGGATACGCCCTTGCACCGCAGAAAATGAGGCTCGCATTCAGGATTTCCCTGATTGTTTTTGGTTTAGAATTGCATTTGGGGAACATTCAGTCACATCTGGTGACAAGGGCTCACATCTGGTATATGGTATCACATCTGGTTAAAAAGTTTACATACTTCATTTGCCTAACTTCTAACAGTTTGATCATTATGGGTTTTGTCTTTTAAAGAAGCCTAACTAGTGTTTGCAGGTTGTTATCAAAGGTTTTTGTTGGGATTTGAACAAATAATACTAACGTGGTTTTTCAGGTTGCCTAACCCCCATCTTGACCTCTATTTTACATGCTTTTTACACTAATAATATTTTCTAATCTTCTAATAAAATGACTAGAGGACTATGCTCTTTTCCTTTTAAGGGAAATCAAAAACTCACACATCAGTTTATGAATTGAAAGGATTTTGGAGATAACTGAACCAAGAAAAGAAAACTAAGTTTCTTTTGGATCAGTAAATGAACAACTCAAAGCACTAAATTTGCGGGCTAAATCAACAATCTCATTATCTAATATTGGGGATCAGAAATCAAACAAGCTACTCATTTAAATATTCTCGATAAATTGAACAACACAAATCTACTTTCAAGCATTCTATTTTCCTTAAGTAGGAACATCTTAAATCGAGCACACCATTGCTTGAGGGAATGAATTGTTTGCTTGAATTTTTTTTGGGAGAAAATGACATGGATTAGGAGAGTATGCTCTTCTTCTTCAAAGGAATTAGATATCTAGACATCCTACGCTCTCCAATCCTTTGTATGCTTATTTAATAGTAGAGGGTCTGCTGATTGAGAAAAAAATCGCCCGGGAATGACCCAAGTGAGGACAGGTTTTACACCAACCCTTCCAACTCACTATAAATAATTGCTTCCTCGTAGGCCAAAGCCTCAAAAGATGGAATCAGTTTTGTTCTTGGAATTTTGACATTATTCCTTGAACATGGTTGGGTATGTGTAGAGAGGAACTACTTGAATATTGCTTGCGAGACTATTTTTACTTAAGTACTCATAGGGCTATATGCCTCAATTTTTCCTTGTGCAATTCTATGGGGGACAGTTTCAAACAGATTGCCCAATAATAGACAATATTTAAAATAAAATAATTCTTAATTCATCCTCGAAAGGGTGATAATCCTTGTGCAAGGCAAAAAGTAATTGCCCCAAGAAACTTGTCATATTGTGCCCTCACTTGCGTTTGGAGTCAGCTAATACATCATCATGACTGGAGCCATTGTGTGCTTGGTGATGGTTGTATTCCGATTAGCATTTGAGTGTGTACCTAATTCAACAAGCAAGGATTTTCATCCTCCACCTAGAAAATAGGGATAATATGTGTGCCTGTTTCACCCTTTAACAATGAAACAATGCTTGACGTAACTGAAAGATCACTAAAAAGATAACATTTTCAAAACAAGCAACAAATTTTAATCCTGGGTCTACACATATTTTTTCATTCACTGACAAGTCTCAGAATGTAAAACTGCAATCAGACGAACTTCACACACTTCCAAGATAGATTTTTCAAAACTGATCAAATCTTACAGAGACATAAAAAAAATGCATCTTGGATTTCCTGGATTGTTTTTAGTATCCTAGCTCGCATCTTGTATTCTGGCTCGCATCTGGTTAACACATCATCATATCTAGGGTTCCAGCTCACATCTAGGGACATCAAAGGCTTGCATACGATATGTCTAGGCTCACATCTAGGAGCTCGCATCTAGGACAGTGGGCACTTACAGACTAGATTCTCAAGAAAACTCAGTTGATTTGGATACCCTTTTGGCTCTTTAGTCTTTCCCTGTTGTCTTTTCTGGTCTCCCTTGTTGGAAATATTCAGGATTAACCAAGTTACTGAGAGGGGAGGGGTGAATCAGTAACACTTAAAACTTTAAAACATTTCTGCACTTTTATATTCTTTAGCCATTCATTCATCTAATCTACTGCAACCATGAAAATTTAATCATTCATAACACATAACACAAAGATTGGTAACCCAGAAACCTTCCAAATAGAAAGTAAAACTAGGGTGGGGATGGTATCCACAAAACTTTGGTACTGCAGTATAAAGTTGGCCGGTTAAGGCTTACAATGATCACTTCTGATGATCTGCCCTGTTAAAAGCAATTTGGACTGCTAGGTCCACCTTGTTAGAGGATTTACAAAACATACAATGAAGTATGCACTCGGTTAAGAGATTTACAAAAGACTGTTAAGTCTACCCG
>MU228403.1:5510425-5554872 GCA_018584345.1 Thuja plicata
ACTTATTTCTAAGTCGGCCTTACATAGGTGAACAAAATATTACTGAGTCGGTAGAAGCTCGGTTCCTCAAGCTGACTCGGTGAACTTCTGATACTCGGCATCCACTACAGTACTCGGCATCGTCATGATCTCGGTAAGAGTAGAGGCTCGGTCCATACTAGTCCCGAAGTGTAGCTTGGAACTTGGTAGCTACGGTGACTCGGTAGATACATTGTCACTCGGTAACCTCTGGTGACTCGGTGACTACCGTCTGCTCGGTAACTGCTGTTTTTCTCATATGCTCGGTGACTGCCTTACTGCTCGGTTTGAACTGTTTGATCGGTGAGCTTTACTGAATGCTCGGTATAGGCTGTGGGTTGAGTGATGAGCTTGGTAAGCATTCAAAACCGAATAAGTGTTTTCACTAAGTGCATTCACTGATGCCAAATGTATCATTATTCCAACATCCCTATCATTGTGTCAGAATAATTTTTCAAACATCTACTTTCCATGTCCAATCAGTTTCTTATAATTTATTGCAATACGTGTGGTTTGTTCACTTCTTACAAACATCTTGGTTCCCAGCTCACTATCAGGGCATTCTAACCCTCTGACATTGGAATCATTTACTTCCACCAAAACTCAAATGATACTTCCACCTAGACACACTCACTTGAACGATTCGGAATACTGCCTAACCCTCTCAGGAAACTTTGATGAAGTTGAGATACGAATACATGGTTAACACAAGAAACATCAAGTATACCTCTAAAGGACTAAAAGTGCCTCCTAAATCACTACACTTTCAGGTAGAAACATCTCGTAGTTCCCTACTCAATCTAGACTCTCCACAAATGGACAAAAACACTCATGAATGGAGTGCAGCTTTTGAAGAATATGACAATAGAAAAAGCCAAAATCATGAAGATATCGATGAAAATGAAGAACCCACATTTGAACGTCCTCCAGTTGGATTGAGCAGTGAGGGGGAGATCCCTGAAGATGAGTATGATAAACTCAAATAGAGAAAGAGGTTCCACAAGATACTGGAAAGGATAATTGAAAATGATAAAGAGAAATACTTTCTCCATTTGGCATCCACTAGTCTAAAACTACCTAAGGACTATGATTTGGAACAACTAAAAGAAAAGGAGATACCAACTCCTATTTCCATTCTTTCTTAGCAACTTACCTTAATGCAAACTGAGCTTACAACGCTCAAACAAGAGAAGGCAAAGCCTAAAATGAAATACTCTTTAGACACCATTTATCAATTTCCTTTTGACAAGAGTATCACTATGGTTCCATTCTCTCCCAACGTGGCACGGCTAAAATATGACAAGTATACGGGAGAGACCGATCCACATGACCATGTTTGAGAGTTTTGTGCTCTTAGCATAGAGTACATGCATGAACCTACTTACCTCATGCGACTATTTCTAGGAAGTCTAGGAGGAAATGCCATGGAATGGTTCTCAAAACTTATACCCAAGGTCAAAAATTTTGAGGAGTTAATACAACAATTTATTCAACATTACTCCTACAACATCCAACATGATGTGACTATGATGGATCTATGTAATACTAAACAAAAGACTGGTGAATCATTTACACACTTCCTTCAAAGATGGAGGAAAATCTTTGCACAGTACTCAAGAGCTATCCCTGAATCGGAGAAGATGGAAATCTTTGTCAATAACTTGATATCAGAATTGAACTACGCATTGCAAATGCAAGATTCCCCTAGTTTCGATAGGATGATTAAAAATGCCCTCCGTATAAAGGAAGTTATGGTCAGAAAAGGGGAGATCACTCTTCAAAGTGAAAAAAAACCTAACAACTCCAACTCCAAACCTAAATGGTGGAAATAGAACAAAAATGTTTTCAATGATGGCGTAGTAGACGCATCCAATGTTGGTCCTAAACATGAAGTATTCAATCTAACCAATAGTATGCAAGCAAGAAATTATGCAAAGGTAACAACCCCCATACCCAAAGAAAACAATGATAATAGCAAGGGTCAGACATGGACTTCAAAACCTAAAAGAACATTCACTCCTTTGGGAGAGCCTCTCGAGACTATTTTGAAGACACTTCTAGACAACAAAGTTCTCACAATCCTAGATTCCAAACCATGGGAACCAACAGTCAAACCAAGGTGGTGGGATGATAATTCCTACTATGTCTTTCACAAGAACCAATGACACAAAACTAACATGTGCCTTAAGCTTAAACATGTTATTCAAGACCTCATTGAAGGAGGAAAGATCAAAGTGGATGGACACACTACCAATGAAGATCATACAACATTCAATAAACCATTTCCTAATTACAACAAAGGGGAAACATCTAAAGGAAAGGGTAATGAAGTAAACTACACCTACTCCAATAATGATAATGTGATCAATATGATAGACATTAAAACTGAATCAATTAATGTGGTCACAATCAAAGGTGTTTCTTCCTAATTGAATGTGGTAACTCAGAGCCAAGCACAGGTCATGATCAAAGGACTCAATTCTTCCCCAAAACTAGCATCAATGTCCAAGGTTCTTATCGTTAATATTCCTAAACCAGTAGAAAAACATGTGGTTACTATTCCTGTAGAAAAGTATGACTTGGTAGATCAATTGCAATGAACCTCTGCCAAAATTTCCATTTTTGAGTTGCTTAAAATATCCACAGTGCATAGGGAAATCCTGGAACAAGCCCTACACGCCAAAAATGTATTAAATGACCTTGATATAAAAAAATTCCAAGTGATGGTTAATCACATCTCAACACCACATTACCTCTCCTTTTCTAAAGAGGATGATAAGTCATTAACACATCCACATAATCAACCCCTTCATATTGAAGTCCTCATTCATAAATCCCGTGTTAGACATGTGTTGATAGATGGAGGTGCAAGATTGAATATTTGTACACTTAATCTAATCAGGAAACCGGATCTCTCAGAATAGACCATTGACTATAGAAGCAAAATAACTATCAAAGCTTATGATGAGGAAGAAAGATCCTCTAAAGGTCTTATTGTTCTACCCATTAGAGTTAGACCAATTGAAAGGAATTTCGTATGTCAAGTTCTGGATCTACCCCTGGCCTACAACATCCTGTTGGGGAGACCATGGATTCACAAAATGCAAGCTGTGCCATCTACTTACCACCAGTGTATCAAATTCCCACATAATGGGGTGGAAGTGACAATTCCTGTGGATGCTAATTATACTTATAACAATATCAAAGCAGGTAGTATGATTCCACATAAAAAAGAAGCTATGGATGAGATTTCTCCTGAGAATACCAAGGACATGGTTATGAAGAGTTTTGGAAAAACCTTAAAACTTGAAGAAACAGGTATGGGAGAATACAAACTGGACCTGACTCTGTCACTGATAGAACTTTTAGTGTCACCAAGATCCTATGGAAAACTTTCCTCGACATTCACACCTACTGCATCCAAGGAGCCTGAAATCCACAAAGCAACTGGCATGGTAAAAGCATCCACATCTTCTTTAGATAACATAGAAGAATAGATAGTCTTGGATTGGATTTACAAAGGAGAACCAATAGGAACTGAGGTCAAACATGTAGAAATCTCTCCAGAAAAATATGGAAAAGGGTACGATATCCTCAAGAAAATGGGATATAAAGGAAAAGGACCTCTAAACAACACAAGAAGAGGATTTATTGAACCTGTACACATGGATTTCAGGAATACCAGAGACAAAACAAGACTAGGTTTTAATACTAAATCTGATAAACCTATTTCAAAAGATAGTCCAATCTCTAACAAAGGGAGTGATGAAACAGATGAGATAGAACTAGAGCCATGGTCCTATGAAAGTTTATTACATGTTGGAATAGAGAATCCCAAATATCAAGGAGAGCACTATGTACCAAGCTTTGAGGTACCACAAGATCTTCACACCCCTTTGTTAACACAACCTCCTATTCAAGAGGTAGGAGACATAACAACAATGTATCTAGAGGTACCATTGATAGAAACAATTACTGAAGACACACCTTGACAATAGGATTTGCATCCTAATTGGGGGCAATTGGTTACAATCACACATGTCCTTGATCTACCACACTTTGATCCACAGATAGCTAACCGAGTACACTAGATAAGTATTGCTGAATACTTAAATAGATTTGATGATGAAATTACTGACTCTCATGATTATGAATGGGATGAGCTATCTATCACCACAAAAGACATTGAAATAGATACAATTCACATTTTTGTGGCTCTCTCAACACCTTGTGAAAATTCTAACACTACTCCCAACAATAGTGATATTCTTGAAGCAGAGGAAGAGTCCGTTCCCCCAATCATCGATGGAGAGACTGGTGTTCTCATAACTCTAGAAGAATTTCAAAGGTGAAAAGTAAGAAGCCTCCTTTTACAAAGAGATGATGATGAAATTTCTACTGACGAGTCACTAGAGTTTGGTTCACATATAACTAACAATGACCCTTTTAATGATGATCTTGCTCTTATTGATCTAAACATCGAAGAATTTAACTTAATAGGACATGTCATGTCAGTTAATAGTCATGATGCTAACGTGATTCCATCCTTCCCAGAGTCTGATTCCTTGTCTTTGATAAACCACGACCTAATTGATTGGACTAGTACAATCCTAATCCTATCCTTGACTTTCCCAATGACTACACCTTGGCCTGCTATCTCAATGCTTGTGAACCTTACCCTTCTTACACCAATGCAAGGAGCGTGAATATGTCATAGGAGGATATCAAGTTTCTCAATCAAAAATTTAAAAATAAAAAGAAAAAGGGAACTGACGGTGAAAACCACGTTGTGGCAGTGTTAGATCCTAAAATAGTAAAAACAAAAGACGTATCCGGTGGTGAAAACCTCTTAGAGGCACCAAAGGATGAGATTCCTGATATCCTCCCTAAACATTTTCAGGAAAGGTCTTCAGTTCTGATAGAACCAACACAGCCGATTAATTTGGGCATAATTGAAGATCCTCAAATAGTACACCTAGCACAATCTTTGTTAGAAGAGGAGAAGACACAGTTCATAGAGTTCCTGAAGGAAAAGAAGATCAACTTTGCATGGTCTTATATGGATATTCCTGGACTAGATCCTAATCTAATCATGCACCACTTATCTATATCTCCCGAGATCAAGCCCGTGAAACAAAAACTTAGAAAGATGAATCCTCATGTTGCATTGCTAGTAAAAGTATAGCTAGAGAAATTGTTAAAAGATGGATTTATCAGAGTCATTGCCTACGCAGGATGGATCTCCAATGTGGTCCCCATGTCTAAATATAATAACTCTATCAGGATATGTACGAACTTCAGAGACTTAAATAAGGCATGTCCAAAGGATGACTTCCCACTACCTAATATTGACATGATCATCGACCTCATAGCATGCTACCAGATGTATTCACTAATGGATGGATTCTCAGGCTATAATAAGATAAAAATTGCCCCTGAGGATTAAGAGAAAACTAGATTTACATGTGCATGAGGCACCTTTTTCTGGAATGTCATGTCATTTGGGTTAAAGAATGCCAGTGCAACATATCAAAGAGCAATGACTACTATATTCCACAATATGATGCATAAAAACATGGAGGATTACGTGGATGACACCTTAGCTAAATCCAAAGAAAGGAGCACTCATATTGATGACTTAAGAAAGATATTAGATCAAATGGAGCAATTTAAACTCAGGCTCAATCCAAAGAAGTGTGCCTTTGGGGTCCAATCAGGAAATCTCTTAGGGTTTATCATTTCAGTGAAGGGAATTGAGGTAGATCCTGCAAAAGTCAAGGCTATACTAGAGATGACTCCTCCACGCAACATTAGTCAAATGAGAACATTACAAGGGAGACTTCAATCAATTAGGAGGTTCATGTCACAACTTGCTGATAGAGCACAACCCTTTACCATATTACTACATAAAGGGGTCACCTTCAAATGGGATGAGGATTGTGAAGCCAACTTCAAATAATTAAAAGGGTACCTGGCTACTCCTCATATTCTTATGGCACCTATTCATGGAAAACCATTATTCCTGTATATTTCAGCTACAAATACATCATTAGGAGTATTATTAGCACAAGAGGATGAAACAAAGAAATAAAGAGCTATCTACTACATCAATAGAACGCTAGTCTCCTATGAGCTCAATTACAACATTATTGAGAAAGCATGCTTAGCAGTCATCTTCACATCAAAAAAATTGAGACACTACATGCTCTCACATAAAGTAAGGCTCATTGCTAAGATCAATCCTCTGAAGTACCTTTTGAGAAAAACAACATTAAGAGAGCATCTGGCGAAATGGGTCCTCATTCTGAGTGAATTTGATATTGAGTATGTAGACCAAAGGGCTTAAAGGACAAGTGATCACAAATCAACTAGCTGATTCACCACTTCAAGATGATGAACCTCTAAAGATTGAAATCCCTGATGAGACAATTATGCACCTAACTGAGTACCCATGGAAGATGTACTTTGATGGTTCTTTCACACAACAAGGCTCTGGAGCAGGAGTTCTATTCATAACTCCTCAAGGCTACATGATACCAAAGTCTTACAAATTGATTTTCTCATGCATGAACAACATTTCAAAATATGAGGCACTGGTAAACGGTCTTAAGCTCACCATGGAGTGGAAGATTGTAGAGTTACACATGTATGGTGACTCGTAGCTCATTATCAATCAGGTCAATGGTGATTACCAGACAAAAGATGAAAAGTTGACACCCTATAAGCAACTAGTTGATGACCTAAAGAAGTACTTTGTCTACATCACATTCCAGCAGATACCTAGGATAGAGAACAAAGTTGCAGATGCCATGGCTACATTGGCTTCCATGTTACAACTGGAGGAACATCAATTCTGCTATGACTTCTTGGTGAAATAAATCTCCTATCCTACTTTTGATACCCTTGAATACCAAGTAATCTATGCTTTAAACACCCTAGACCAATCTCGGTATTCCAATATCATTGCCTATCTCACTGACCAAATTATTCCTACCAATCTATCCAAAAATGAGAAAAGAGCCCTGATTAGGACAACATCACATTATGTCCTCATAACTAATAACTTATATCGATGAGGTCCCTATGGAACGCTTCTTAGATGTTTAGAACTTGAAGAGTCCGATCACGCATTAAAATAAGTCCATGAAGGTGTATGTGGATCACATTCAAACGGATTTTCACTAGCAAAGAAACTAATCAGAGTAGGCTATTATTGGCCTACCATGGAGAAAGATGCCATTCAATTTTCCAAAACATGTTATAAATTCCAGACACAAGGAAATCTCATCCATGCCCCTGCCAGAGAACTTATACCTTTCATTACACATTGGCCATTTCAACAATGGGCCTTTGACTTGGTTGGACAAATATATCCCAATTCTTCAAATGGACACAAGCTCATCATTATAGCCACTGATTATTTTACAAAGTGGGTCGAGGTCGTGCCACTAATCAAAGCCACTGGCAAACAAGTGGCCATGTTCATTCTGAACTACATTATTTGTAGATATGGGACACCCTCATCAATTATAACAGATAATGGGGGCCAATTTAAAAATCAAGACATTGATGACCTTTGTGAATAGTTCCACATCACTCAACATTGCTCCTCAATCTATTACCCTCAAGGTAATAGACAGGTTGAGGCATCTAATAAGAATATTCTAAAAATCCTACACCGAACTGTAAGTAATTCTGGTAGAGACTGGCATCTACAACTGAATCCAACACTATGGGTCTACAGAACAAGCATTAGAACACCAACTGGAGCCATGCCATTTTCTCTAGTCTATGGCACTGAAGTAGTACTACCTATTGAGGTTGAAATCCCATCTTTGTAGATATCTTTACAATGTCTTGTTACTGATGAGCAATACCACATCGATAGGGTGAATTCTTTAGGCCTACTTGATGTGTGCAGACAATAGGTGTTCGGTCATCTAAAGATGTACCAAGCACCTATGTCCAAAGGATACAACAAGAAGGTCAAACCATGAAAATTTTAAGTGGGGGATATATCTTTTCCTAAAGGAGAATCCTAAGAACCAGCCTAACAGAGAGAAGAAAGGAAAATTTGAACCTAACTGGTTGGGACCTTATGTTATCACTGCTACTTTTGGGACTAGAGCTTATTAGTTAGCTACAGATGAGGGAGATGTTCTTCTAGATCCTATCAATACTCTACATTTGAAGTGGTTCTACGCTTGATGTTCAACTAGAAGAGCCTGTACATTGAAATAGCTCTTAAAAAATACCAAAAACATTCAAAAATTGATCTTGAAGAAATCCAAAACACAGTAGAAAAAGTCTTGAAGAAAGGTATCTTTGGTGAAAACCTGGTAAACAGACACCATGATACTACAAAAACATTCATAAAAAAGAAAAAAATAGCAAAAAAAATGAAAAAGAGAAAACTTCCTTGATGACAACCTGGTAAAATGGGCATCCTAGTAGCAAAATGAATAAAAGATCTTGTCAAATTGGTGAAAACCTGGCAATCAAGCATCACTTGTGTTCTGCGCTCCATCTATCAATACATTGTTGATACTAAGTCTTCACAATTACACCTGTGTTAAAATGTTGACTTTGTTTCCTACACAACTATCTTATCCTTGCTTGGGATTTGTCTGTATTTCTATCTTAGGATCAAGTCATTTTGCATTGGGGGCATCTTTTCCAGTTTGATAGGTTGCGTCTGCTAGGTCATCATAGGATGGTTTGTCTTGTGATACAATGCTTCTTGATACTTTCACCAAACTATTACTTTCATGAAACAAGGATGATATATACATTTCACTAACATGAAAGATGTTCCTACGACCTACATGGGATTGCAAGCAGGATTAAAATTGTACACAGACATGGAACACATATCACTTGAATTCCAAACTTTTGATTGTTGAATCTCTACTGCGCTTGAAAAATAAATCAATAGTATTTCCTAATACTACCTAAACACAGTTTGATCTTGCTATGATTATGAATCTTGTATGTACCCATGATGTTTTCACTAGGGGCATCTGAGCAGTTATAAGTTTTATTTGATTGGTTCATGATTGCTAGTTGTTATATCTTTCGAGTTACTCCATAATGTCTGTGTAAAGACAAAGAGTTGCGAGGACAGGGGGCATAACATTTTCTTGGTTTTTCTACGTATAGTGATTGTTCCAAATGATCCTATAAATTTCACTTAACTTAGATGTTTATGGTAAGAGCTTCCATTATGGGTGGATAGCCACATATATCTCAATCTTCGTTATGTGTAAACTACGGTGAGGTTGGAACAATTTCCTTTTCTATATTTCTAATTCAGATTCTCACTGAGGCATGCAAAGAATAATGTACCCAAGGATATGAATTTTCAAGGTCATTGCATGTCCAATATCTTGCCTTACACATAGTCTGATATATTAAAAGGAAGGTGACTATCTTGTCATCCTAGCTTCTATGCCTTGATGCCTAAGTCTATTTCCGACATTCCAATAAAACATAATATTCATACTTTCATAATATTAGTGGGTATTAGTGATGGTTGTACTATCAGGTGGTATCTATTTCAAAAATTTCCCAATGATGATACAAAGGCTACAATATCTGCAAATCAGTGACAAGTCCTAAGAGTCTGCATATAACTGCCTTTAAAGATTGCATGATGCATTTATGAAAGAAGTAAAAGCATAAGGAATTTGGGCTCAAAAATGATTTCTATTTCTTCTTCTACAATCCAAGTTAATTACATCCATTTATTATTACTGATATCAATATCATTGCACATCCATGACATACATTTTGCATTCATAAAATGAGATAGAAAGAAAAATACAAAAATAAAGCATTTGTGCATTTCATTTCTACATCCTAAAGTGCATCCATACATTGCATAAGAAAAACTCAAAAACATGCATTTACATATTCATATAGAATCATTTGAAACATATTTACATTAGTGATAAATCCAAAAAACATAAATGATGTCATCATATAAATCTAACTCATCATATGACCAAGATATAATCACATGTGCAAATAAATCTATCAAAGTAGAGAGAACTCATGAAAAATGTTAGAATCAGAAATAGCTGCATCAGATATATATATCAAACATGGTACAGATCAAAATATGACACAATTCTACATAAAGAGTATCAGCGTATCAGAGGATCAGAAAGAATTAGATATGTGTGTGTGTGTGTGTGTGTCAGGTACAAAAGAAAGATCTCAGAAGGATCCATATATACAATATACATGTGTAAACAAAATACAAAATTAGCTCTGGCTATCCTCCTCTCCTTGATCTAGAGGAGGAGGAGGTGGTACAAATGGTGGAGGATGAGGCATGGCCCCCTCTGACTGCTGAGCCAACCGTGAAAAAGACACCGCTCTCTATCTCTCTGGCACCGCTGCATGATAAAGAGTGTAATAATAAGTGGATCTCTACCCCTGATGCACAATAGTACAAGCCTGCATATCTCGCTCTGTCCCAAGTCTCTCCATCTGTCTATCCCTATTTGTGAGTAATGCATCTAATATAGAAATCCTTGACTTAGCTGCAGTGAGCCTACCCTCTAGATCTATGATCTGTGCCCTAAGCTGCTCTCTCTCCCATTCACATTGAGAAAGTGGGTCTCTGTCTCTTCCAAAACCCCTACCAGAATCCTATCCTGAAGCCCTGTCCTGAGATCTATCAGGATGTCTCTGCTGCTAATACCTCTGTTGATCCCTTGTAAGTAATGGACCTGGATCTATCTGAGGAGAAACAAATCTGAATCGGGTGCACCGACCCTCTCCACTACCACTGGAAACACCTGTGTGGCTACCCACAACTCTGCCACCCCTGTCATCTCCACCATCATCCCCCTCATCTGGAGGAGGATGCCTCCCATCCCTACCTCCATCTCTGCCTCTTTCTCTCCCTCCATGCCTGTCGATGCCCCTGTCTCTCTGAGCTCCTCCTCTTGCTCTAGATGGGTGCTCATCTAGATCATAATCTATCAGCTCCTCTATGCGAGGAATGACCTCCTCCGGCCCTGTGAAATGAGGAAATGGATGTTTAAGCATCACTGCTATGTACCCATTTGAGAAACCTGCATCTGCAACATCCACATGGAGATCCAAATCTACCCCAACCATATCTCTGATCTCCTGTGGGGGGTCTCGTATATCAGCTGGGCACCCCATAATGGTGCCTCATCATGGATCCGCATGTATACAGTAATGTCCTGTATCCTACCCTGTTGTCGGCTATACTATCTCAAAACTTGAGTATGCACAAACCACTCTACAATGTATGTAGTCCGCCCAATGAGGTACTTGCTCTGGAATAAAAATGGAACCTGTCAAGCATCTAAGGTCCACTATTCACAATCTAAATATTGTGGCCAAATGACCTCAGTCATGTCATCAAAAAGTCATCGCCAATACTCTACCTTTCCCAGATGGGGCTGTTGAATAATGCCTATATACATATATACGTAAGCCTGCTCAACTGCTTGCTACCTATCTACTATTAGTTGTGTAACGGGGATGTGCTCCCAGGCCCAAATCTGAAGAATCAATATACCCATGGTCATGCTCCGGGTATAGTGGTACACAATCTCATATAGCTCTCGATACATGTGGGCTAAGATGCAATTGCCCCATGCAAATCTCCATCTATGGATGACCATCTTCTCTAGCATGTCCACCCATCTGACCATGAACCTGTGATGTCCTCTATCTGGCATCAGGATGCCACCAATCAAACCTGCTAAGTATACAGATAATTGATCATAATGATCAAACATATGGTGCCACAAAAGGTATCTATGATCAATGGTGTCATCCTGGAAATACCGACGAGCTGCTCCAATCGCCATGAAAGATGTCACCTCAAAATGCACCGCATGACCAATAAAAGGAACATGCAGTATGTGCCATATGTCCTCTGGTGTCACTGTCATCTCCCCGGTTGGAAGATGGACGGTGTTGTGCTCTGAGTGCCATCTCTCGGCAAGAGAAATCAACAACCCTCAATTTACCCCTATATTGGGTAAACCTATCAGAGATCGTAATCCACAACGGACTATTGTCGCCTACTCATCATCTGAGAGCAGTCTAGAAAAAGAAAGCACACACCCTGGATATGTGCCTCTAAATGAAACTACCTCAAAATACACCTATTTTAACACATAAAAAGATAAATCAGTGCTCTATCTACAACAAAGATGTAAAATCCTGATCAGCTAAGTAATTCAGGGTCCGCAAGAGACAAACATGTCAAAATGGATAAGTTTCTAAGTCTAAAACCGAGATGCAATCCTGGAAGGACAGGGTGCAATCTCTTTTACTAAATAAAATCTTGGAAATGCAGGATGCGATAGAGAATATTGGGTGCGATCCCCAAAATATGGGATGCAACCCTAAAAGCAAGGTATGATCCTAAAAGGATAGGAAATGACATAAACCAGAATTCAACTTAAAAACTAAGCTAAAATAGAAAAACAAGATGTGATCCAGGAAATCCTAGATGTGATGGAGAAATTTAGAAAAACCAGATACAATCTAAGAAATACCGGATACGACACGGGTTTGACAGGGTGCGATCCGAAATCCTGGATGCGACCCAAAATTCAATGGGCTATAAAAGCTATAAAAATGCATTAAATTCAAATTTGCAAAATTCACAAGGTAGTTTTACAAGCACTTACCAGAGGTGGGTAGTCGGTCAGGTGCTGATGTTGATAGTTGAGCTCGAAATAATGCTTCCTAATAGGGACCACCATCTTCTTTGTAGAGCTCTTAGATTTACTATGGATAAAAGTGAAAATGAATAGTAAAATGGTAATTTTTGAGGCTTATATTGGTCTTTTGAGCTATTTGGGAGTTCCAAAACTTCTCCTAGGCAATTGAAACTCCATTTTTGTTCACTTTTTAATCAATTAGGAACCAAATCGAAGGTGCCTAAGGTATTTTATGCAGTGCAGTAACATTTTTATGACAACTCCTGAAAATGCAGATTTGCTCCATTTGTTCTGAAAATTTGTTCAAATTGCATGTTTTATCATAAATGTTGGTCCGACATCATTTTATCAATCCCACCACTGATCACATTTTTTGTGTAATTAACTTGGTTCTCATGTGTTTACTCTTAAACAAACCACCTTCTTCACTTCTTCTATTCCATTCTTTCTCGTCCTACCGCTTCCTGCAAGTGATACATTTTTTCCACTGAGGGATTTTATTCTTTTCCTTCAATTTCATTCCCGAGGGGGCATGATCACACTATCATTAATCAATTTTTTTCTTGAAACAACATCAAAAATGACTTTGTTATCAAACAACTAGGGGCATGACAGTTTCCTTGACTAAGTCAAAACTGTTGGATAGAAAGCTTTGGTTCTCATAAGCTAGATATCTTGTGTTTCCTCATTTTAAAAGATTCTTATTAAGCTCCTGGCAGCTTCATACTAACTTTTGGATGAAAACCAAGTTCAGAATCAGTATTATCAATCTTTGGACGACAACCAAGTTCAAAATTGGTATTTTAAAAAAAATCTTTTATTGACTTTTGGATGACAACCAAGTTCAAATTCAATTCTATCAGTTTAGTTTGATTAAGTGCGAGACTGATCTCATCAGGCATTTCGTTCGATCGTGAGCGAAATTCACAATCTTTCTGAAGTCAAAATCAAAAACTTTCTTTGAATCAATGCGCTACTTGCACATCAATTCAAAGAGGGGCAAATGTAACCACCTAGATTTGGTTTGTTATGACTATAGACACTATTTTCCCTAAGTGTGATCATACCCCCAATTATGTTCAAATAACCCTGTTACTGCTTGGCATAATTCTTTTGAAATCAATTTAATCTCCTAAAGTGATCAAATCACTAAATTAATTACTTTTAGCCAAAATCAAATAATCAACCAAATACATGGCTAAAATGATTAATTTGCAAGGAATTAAATAAAGTCCTAAATCAATTGCTCACTTGCAAAAGAACCCATTCCCCTAGCCTAATTAATTTAATTAAATTGGCTATAGTCCTATTGATTATTAAAAAGTAATTAAATGCTTAAATAATTAATATCCCTATTTTTGAATGAATTAAATAAGTTTTATTCATTTCATTAATATTCCTCTAAACCCCTAACCTAACCCACTTCAACCACTTTGACTCTGGGTTTGAACCTATCCCAACCCATTCACCCCATGCTAATCTAATCCTAATCCTAAACCTATCCTAACCCACCTCCTAATGTTGTCACATTCCATTAAGGAATGATTAAGGACTCCACCC
This sequence comes from Thuja plicata, assembly GCA_018584345.1. Classification (NCBI taxonomy): domain Eukaryota; kingdom Viridiplantae; phylum Streptophyta; class Pinopsida; order Cupressales; family Cupressaceae; genus Thuja; species Thuja plicata. The sequence goes on from MU228403.1 coordinate 5,524,723, forward strand.
ACTTGAGAAAGTCAAAGAATCTCAAGATTCCTTTCCTCAAGTCCACCTTCTCAAGCTTACCTTACACCCTCCCCATGCCTCTTAAATGCTTGCATTTAATGCATATTACTAATGCCCATGCCTATTGAATGCCTTTGGAATTTATTTCCTCTTACACCCTATTAATGAGTTTTACAACTCCATTAATGCACCTTGTCCTCCCTCTCTCTCTCCTCATTCTCTCTCCTCATTCTTCTATAAATATAAGGTGTTTTTGAGCACAAATAAGCCCATAACTTATATTAAAAATGCATTTTTATGATGTTAGGATTCATATAGACTCATATTCCATTTAGTTTCTCATGTTCATGCATTGTTATTATGTTCCTTTTTAGAGATAAATATGCATGTTTTCTTATCATTTAGTTTGTTTTAACTCAAATCTTTCATGCAAATTCGTATATGTCACTGATAGTAGCATAATCTAAGGGATGTTATGTTACTTATCATACTCTTAGTTAGAAAGAAATAGGTCAATTTTAGTTTCTTTATATGCTGATCTAACCATGTTTTCCACTAATGCAATGACCTATTGAAGTGTTGTGTCGCAGGTAACAGGTACAAAAATCACACACACAGGTGGTAGCCTCACAAACTAATTATTTTGATTGCTACTATAGATGGGTCACCCCACATCAAACTATTATATTTAAATTCATTTAATTGGGCCTATTTCCATCACTCACTAGTTAATACAAGCTTACTAAAATATTGATTATTCCAAATTTGATGCTACGGTTATGTATTTAAAGACTGATATTATTTCATTTGAATGAGTGAAGGATCATTAAGTAACCTTCATATTATAGTATCCTAGAACATGAAAATTATATCATCTTCTTGCATCATTACCATAAGTATTCTATAAGTTCCAATTGTCTTTAATATATTTATCCATTTCCATTGAAATAGCCCTCCTAGGTGTTTACCAAGAAGATATCCCCTTTCTTGTAAAATTATTTGATAATATTATTTGACATTGAGAATCAATTCTTATATATCGTATAATAAGAGGTGAATAAGGTACAATAAAGACCAAAAATAGAGATTCTATATCTATGATTATTCGTTTAGTTCCACACTCACGAAGATCACTTCCAAGCTTGGAGAAGTGAACCAAACAATCATACTATCATTTTTTTCATTCTAAAATAATCATCTAACATGCACTAATTTTTGGCCCATTGTTCGATCAGTTTGTGATACCTTGTATAGTCAAAATCTATTTCAAATCTAAAACTAAGTACACATTGTGAGGTATATTACATATTAGACTAATATAAAATTTCAAGATGAGTGAATCTATTTGGCAATTTGTGATTTAAAAGGAATGAAAATAACAAGTAAAATCACTCAAAATCACTAAAAAATACAACAATCAATATTAGGTAAAAGGAAAAATCAAACCAACACAAAATCCATAGAAGACCTAGTATGATGTTCTCTTCGATGCAATGATTTTCCCAATGACAATAGATATGATGTGTGCTCACAATTTTGACAACATAAGGGTGCTCAAAGATCATGTTTTTGTCATGCCTTGCCTTTTTTACTTGATTAAATTAATGAAATAAACTTTATTTCATATTGGATAGTTATCTTTGATTAAATATGTTAGAAAAATGTTGCATTTAAATGAAAATTAAAATATGATAAATTAAATTATGATATTACTCTGCTTTTCTTGCCATGAACATGCTTCAACTATCTTTTTAAGGGCTAACCTATTAACATGTGAATGAGTGTGAATGAGGTGTAGATATGAGTTGAAGGAAAGAACATGGTTGAGAGGAGTCTAGATATTTGGTAAATAGTGGATGAAATGGATATATAATATTCACACACCATGTTGTGTTGGAATAATGGAATGGTGTGTAATGAGAGGGGAGGGGTGAATCGGAACCCTTAAAACTTTTTTTATCCATTAACCTTAATCCTTTAGTAATCAATTCCTTGCATTACTGACCATATGTGCTATTCTATCTTTATGCATGTAATATCAATTCATAAACTTAATTTTCATGCAAACATTAATAGAACATTCATGAAATGTATTGACACATGACACAAGATTTGGTAACACAGAAAACCCTTGTTAGAAGGTAAAAATTGTGGTGGGAATGAAACCCACAAAACTTCACTATCTGTAGAATGGAAGGGGTCGGTTAAGGCTTACAAGTTTGATCACTTCTGATGATATTACCCTTTTAGGAGTAACATATTTAGATGGGTTAAGGTCTACTCTGTTAAGAGCTTTAGCAAAACTGTTTAGTGTGCACTCGGTTAAGAGATTTACAAAAATATTGTTAAATCCACCTTCTCAAAGGATTTCTTCTATTTGCTACACTTGTCAGAATGTAGTCAAAAATACTTATTGACCTGAGTATATGCAATCCTAAATTTCTAAGTATAGATCCATTAAAGTTTACAATATGATGTATCACCTATAGTGATTGATTAATACCCCTGTTCTGCTCAATAGCCTTGAATCTTGTTCTTGGTAACTGATTTCATATTTTTTTGTCCTTCTACATAAAAATTTGTATCTAATCCTTAGATGTCTCTATGGCTACAATCATCATCACATCCTCTCGTTCTGATTGATTACACATCTCTTTATATAATGAATTTTACCTAAATAAGTTTCACGCTTTACTATGATAACTCTATGATCAAAGGTTTACAACTTGACCTTGATCTCCTAGTTTGCATGTTTACAATCAGTTAGACTGATTAAAACAATTACAATTACTTTACTTGTCCCTCAAGAAATGGTTTTAAAGCTATTCTTTAAAGATAAATATAAAAATTAAGTGTTTTATTTGATGTGTAAGTTAGATCCACATTTATCAAAATAAAACTATCTCTCGATAGATTGGTGCTCGGGTTGCTCTTTAGTCTATCTGTCGGCATTGACAATAAAATTTTCTATCGGTTTTATCTGTCGGGTTACATTGTAAACTTCTATTGGTTTCCTCTGTGAATTATGTTTTCAGTTTACACAGTGATCTATCTGTTGGGTTCCTCTATCGGGTTCCTTTGTACTTAATATTTTTGGTGATCTCTGTTAACTATCATGTTGGGTTGCTCTGTAAACCTATCTTTCGATGATCATGTACCGATAGTTCAAAAATTGTTTCCTTTGCATACTAATGGAAAAATATGATCATCAATTTCCCCCTTTGACATTAGTATCAAAAAATGATATGTGCAAAACTCAAATGTTTAGTATATACACCATGTGTTCACCTTGTCAATATGACTCCCCCTATGCGCATGCTGGTATAGTATATGTACATGTATATACACTTGCCTTTATACTATTTCCCCCTTTTCACCTTATCATTTTCACTTTATTATTTCTCTCTATGTCACATATTATTTCTCCCTTTTTTGATAATAAGGACAAAGGTGTAATACTTACAACTTGTCAAAGATGTGGGAATGGGAGTTCTACATATCTTCCATCATTTTCTCCCACTTTTCCTTAAGGTATTCCAAGGCCATGTGCTCCAATTTTATTCTTGCGTGCATATCATAGATACTGTCAGTGATAGACATCTTTGGGGTGGTGATCAATTTTCTCTCCGAAGTCATATGTTGTAGTAGTAATGTGATATTAGCTAGAAGTAGAGCTTGAAGCTCGGTTACCTCATCTTTGAATTTTGTTTCTGCCTCTAAAATCTCATGTCTCAACCTTTTTAGCTTCCATTATCTTGTCCTAATGCAACTTGATTACATTGTCATTGGTTGTAAGACCTTGTGCACTAGCATTGAGATCTGCATCTATCTATCCAATCTTCTCACTATTCTCCTTAGTAAATTGATCTATTGTGCATAACTTCTGAACTAAGGTTATAAATTCTAAAATTATTGGGTCCACTTCATTGATTAGTTCAGATAGATTTACCTTGTTCTCGGCCACTTCTTGGTTGATTTTCTCTATTAATTTGTATTGGTACTTTTTCTCTACACGTTATTCTATTGCCTTCTCAGTATCCACATTCTGTGATGTAATGGATTCGGTAAGAATGGCTAATTGATCAATTATAGAAGAATTTTGATCAATTTTGGCATCAGGTACAATCTACAGTAGTATGTCCTTGGTGGTTTCTAGTACCTATGTGTCCTTTGTCTCCTTTTAAAGCTTATCTTGGATAGCTTTCCTTTTACAAAAATTTTCATACTTTGTAAGTGACTCTGGATCCAATGTTCTAGGATCACAGTCTGGTATTTCAATTATCTCATCAAGGGTGACTGGATTCTTCTTATTATTCTTTTCTTCTTTGAAAGTGTAGTAGAGGCACCTATATGCAGTAACATAGAAAGTTCCTTTGCTTGGTCTGATGTACTTGATGTGGGCTTTGGAGGTGTTGTTCCTTTTAATTGTTTCTTAGTATTCACCTGTCGGTTGGGTGTAGATGTCTCCACATCAACCTTAGCTTTATCTGCAACTTCTCCTTCGGTATCATTTGGAGTGGAATCACCTTGCTTCTCTTCTTCACCTTTATATTTCTACTATCCATTTCTTTCATTTTTTTCTCCATCTATTACATTTTGTTCATCATTTGTGTTTTTTTGCTCCTCTTCACCCTAATCCTCGGGTATGCTTGCATCATGGTCGGGTGACTTCTCCTTTTCTAAGATGATATTAATATCTTATATCAATAATGGTATTTTCCCTGGTATATTAACCTATGTAGCATCTGTTGTTGTGTCTCGCTCTTTGGTTTTCTTGGAGGTAACAGTGAAATCTTCATCTACCTTTACTTCATCAGCATTATCTTCAGTGATATCTATTATTGTCACATCTTGGATTGTGACATCTATTGTGTCTTCTAATGACTGTAAGATCTGAGGTATGTCATCCATTTCTTTACTTGATTATGTATTTAATTAAATTGAATTGACATCCTCAATGTCATTTATAAGAATGCACTCTGTGCTCCTTGTTTCCTGATTCTCTTCATTGTGAGGCTTGTCAGTGAGTGCTAATACTCTCTTGGGGCTTGTATCCTCCTTAGGTACATTGAGTAATTTTCTCCAAGCATCCTCACTTTCTTTTTCAATCTCAATTAAGCTTCCCTGTAGTACTTTGTAGGCTCTCAATTTTGTTGAGAACTTCTTTGAGTGCAACTTCATCATTTCATCAATCTCTTCCATTTTAGACTCGAGTGGCATAATTGATATTGGGGATCTTTCCCTTATCTATTTTTTAGAATTTAGTGCAAATGTCCATCTTGCTGATAATTTATCATTAAGTTCTTGTGGCATCATTTTATCAAATTGTACTGGTGTTAGCTCTTTTTCTTGTAGGAATCGATTATAATGACAATAAGTGCTTGACCCTATATACCCAACTTAGATTCATACATGAACAAGGCTAATTAACAAGGATAAAAATCCTTCTTCACTTTGGTCTCCACAGACCTAGGCAGGTGTACCTATCTTCAGACTTACTGAATAACAGATAATCTCAAAGTGGATTAAGGATTTGCAATCCTTCTTCTTTTTATGCTAGTTTGGCCTAGGAAGGCTAACCTATTGATTCACTCTTCAAGGAATCACTAAGATGAACTATATTCTTCAATACAATCAACTACACATACAATTTCTTGACAACAGAAGGTAAAGGTTTTAATATTTAAATTGATGATAACAACCACATGTCAGCATATTGACCAGTGCCTAATCATGGGTAATAGAGTCATAACAAAGCATACACATATTAAGATAATTAATTGAAACACAATTGAACCCCACATAGAGTGCCTTACAAACTATCCTCTCATTCCTCACACCAATGTATCAAATCCTTGCACAAACCCTTATTCTTTGCAATCACCTATAAGATTTAAACTCTCCTTGAAAATAACTCACAAACAAGAACATGACTACCTTGTAACCAGTATACTCAAAATGCCTTACAAATTGAACATAAAAGAATTAATTTCAAATGCAAGAAGACACCATTGACATCAAAAATGGAGATTCCATTGTATTTTATTAATATGAACTCAATAACAGTACATCTTGAAGACTCAAAAACCAATGGTCAGACCAATTTAGTAATCTGCCTTGTAGTCTTATTTTTTACCATCCTTATTACAATGTCATAACTTGATACTTATAGGTAGCCCCAGTCATCTTGGAATCCTTTTGGAAAATAAGGATGCAACAAGCTACAGATGACTGGGCTATAGGGCAAAATACAGTTCCAAGAAGAGACAAAACTTCTGGCTGAAGAGATAACAATATTTGCTATGAGCCATGTGATCATTTGTCTTGTGACCGCCTGAATGCTTGAAGTTGTTCCAAAGTAGTTGGGTCTTTATCATCTGGATCTTTCTCTTTTTCTGATGAAGAGGCCCCAATATCTAATTTTCTCCATTCACTCAACCTCCTTGGTGTTAGCTGTCCCCTTCATATTTATTGTCTCATGCTACCGGGGTAACTACTCCATACTTGCTAACCCATGTGGTGAACACATCATCACTTGGCCAATTGAAATTGAGAACCTCATCCTTTTGGCTGTTGAACTCCTCCCAATCATTGTTAGCCTTCTCAATCTCTGCCTCCCAAGATTCAAAAAATGCCTTGGCTTTACTCAAAATATCTATGGTTAGCACAAACCATCCAGTATTTGCCAAAGTGACAATACTTTTTGTTCTGCTAGTTAGTGCTTCATTTAACTTCCTCAGCCATAGGGCTTCATTTTTTATGTTCCCATCCTCTTTGAACATATAGGGATACATATTGTATCTATCCTTGGAAAATTCCCCTCTTAGAGTTGTGATCTTCTTCATCACCATGTTCTTCTTGGTGTCTAAATTGACCATCAATTTGAGACACTTAGGAGTGCTTGTCAAAATAATATCAATATTATTTTTCTCTTTAGAGAGGGAATTGAAATATTTTACATGGGATTCCCTCCCTTTCCATTTACTCACTATCAAATCCCATTGTTCCTTTTCAGCATCATATTTTTTGATGATGCTTGCAATCTTCTTCCCCAATAGGTAGAGATTAGAGAGGTTGACCTCACTGGTACACCTTTTGAGGTTGGATAATATTTGATCAGAACATTTTTGCTTCACCAATTCATCAACCTCTTTGTATACTGGGGAATCTTCTAGGTCTCTCTTACCCTCCTCTTCCAATCTTGTCCTCTCACTGATTAGCCTGTTCTTCTCAGCTTCTAATTCTGCCCTCTTGGCCTTAATAGCTTCCAGAGTAGTAGGACTTAGAGGTGCAGGGGATGGGGGATATGTTATAAATGGACTTGAGGAGGAGGGTTGATGAGGTTCCTAAGTAATCATCCCTTGAGGCAAAATTGGGTTTTTTTCTTACCCTCCAACTCTGCAATTCTATTGTCTTTCATCAAGGATTTAACCTTCTCTTCATTGTAAGCTTTGAGCACAAACTCATATTTTTCATTCAAGCTAGCGTAGGCCTCCTTTTCTTTCTCTAACACTTTCATACTCTAATTGGAAACCTGTACAACAAGGTTAGCTGGTTCAACTCTTGAGATGTCTACAACCCTTTTCACAATCAGGTTGCCTGTGTCTTCAGCTTCATTATCTTCTCTAGTTCTTCTCTTGTCTTTTTTCTTTAGTGACCAGATTGCCAATGCTGCATGGTCTTCACTAAATTTAGTTCCAATTGATGTTCCAATAGGGCTTATGGGTTTAGCTTGTTTCCTTATGGCATCAAAAATTACTGCATCAGCTAAATCCCATTGTGGCAATATGAGAACCCCTTGCCTTTTGACCATCTGTCTGCCCTCTTCAGGAGTAATTTTATCAAATTTTAGTATCAATTCTTGTTTAACTACTTTCTCTATGTCCTCTTTGGCAGCATCGGGTTGGGATTTTGTCATTTTTTGGCACTTCTCATTGTATTCACCAATATGGCATCTCCATATAAACTGAATAAAAGCCCTAGTTTTGATGAAATTGTCATCAGACAAGAATTCATCACTTGCTTTCTTGGTCACAGGGTCTAACTCCTTGCCAACAAATTCAGCCACTGTGAGGTCAGATGATGTATGTTTGGGTTCTTCTGGCATCCCCTCTTGTAGTTCTTGAGCAGTAACAACTACTTCACCAGCATTTCTCATCTTGAGCAATTGCTCAGCAATGGTTTGGTCATCATATTGCATAGGGGATTAGGAAGGAGAATATAATTCACCTCCTTGTTCTTTTATCTCCACCCTTTGCCTCTTTGGAGAGGATACTTCTTGAACGTCAGTGTACATTGGCCTCTGTCCCTTATGTTGAATGGGTTGATCAAATTTGGGAGCAATAGTGGTATATCCCCTTCTTTTGTATACTAGATAGTTCCCAGGTGGAACTATTCTGCTCTGTGGGAATTTATTCATGACAACAAGGGCCTTTTCTGGGTCACTCTCAACTGCTCTCTTCCTTTTCTCATTCAGGGTTTGCATTATTCCCTCAAAAAGATTAATAAGTGAATCAATTTTATAAGACCAGGGGAAAAAATCCTTTAGAGGATCATAGGTCTTGTCAAAATTCTGGACAAAGTCCAAGGATTTCTTATATGCCATCCACTTCTCCTTCCTAACTTCTTGAACCTCTAGTTCAAAGATGTTTCTGATAATATCCTCTGGATAGTAGAATTGATGCTTTAGCATAATACAATTGGTCCTCTTCCTGAACATGCCCATGATAAAATCTTCATTATCAACACATCTGGCTATGGAAGTAGATAAATGATAGGGCTCAAAATACTTGTCAAACTGTGTCCACCCTCCTTTTATTATGATAAAGTGATGGTCTTTAGTGAGGGTAGGAAATATATTCCCCTTCATCTTTCTGGTCAAGGCTTCCTCCTGTAGCCCACCTAATTGTCTTATGATTTTTGCTATCCCAATCTTGAGTGGGACTCTGTAGGGCAACACATAACGAACACCTCTAAAACCATAGACCCTAATCAATGTTGCAAAAGGGTACAAGATCAAATCTCCCTAGTTGTGAGAAATTTTCAACTCAGAGGCATACTCCATAGGCCTTAAAAGCATCAATACTTCTTTATGAATTCTTGCATTTTGGTTGCTTAATAATGACTTAAGTCTAGTTGCAAAAACTTTGTCAAAGTTTACATAACTTGCATTCTTTCTATCCCAGGACAAGTCTGCACTCCACATCTGAACAGGCAATTCTTCATCATCTTGGAATTTCTCAAATTCCATTTCTTCTTCAAAGAAATCTGCACTGTTAAATAAGAACATATGCATCATGAGGGAATACCAACCCATTGGCTTTTGTATATTTCCATCTTTGATCCCTGACAAACCATCATGCATCTCCTGAGCAATATAGGATGCATAATCAAACACTACTGATAAATGGGGATGTAGAATTTGAACCACCATCAACATTATCTGAACTAGCATGGCTGCCTCCTCATTTATCCCTAAGACATTACATAGGGAACTGTACATTTTTCTAGCTTTGCCAATGAAGAAATCTACTTTGAAGGTTTCAGGGGTTCCTGGCCCTATTACAACTAAATTTCCTATCTTTTTAGCATATCCCTTCACTACTTCACCTCTATAATAATCCCTCTAGTTATTGTATACTTCTTGGAAGTATTTAAGGTCAATATCATCCGTACTCTGAGAGGGGTCAGTCAACTTGAAGATCCTCCTAATTTCATCAGCTGACACAGTCAGTATTACATTTCCCTAGGTGTCTCTAACAACCTTGGCCACCTTATCATAAGTGTTTGCTATTAGAATGAGCAAATTAGTGTCCATGAAGACACTAGGTGCTATTAGCTTACCAACATCTAGTTCCCAAATATTACAATCTAGGGTTGGGGCCTTTCTCTGACTGTAAGCTTCTCTAAACAGAGCCAGGGCATCAAAAATTGTGGTAGCATCTCTTGCCCACCTTCCTGAATCATATAGCCCTTCCCCAATTCTGAAGCGGGGATGTTGTGGTACTACTTTCTTAGCTTGGGTGGCATCCCCCGAAGACAACGGTAACTGCTATAATAATTCTTCCCTAACATTCTATTTTTGGTAGTCGACCTATCTGGTGATTTCAGCTCTAGGGGCCATTCTAATGGTTTTCTATCAATACTATAACCAGATTTTGAAACAAAAGTTCTAAAACCTTCTTTGAACTACAATTCTATCTCAATTGGAATGCTAGTGAATTAGTGAACTTACCCGTTCTGCACAGAACTTGCTTGAAGCTAGTTTTATTTTGTAATTCTGTCTTTGCATAAATGGTTTTGGTGAATGATTTAGACAATAGTCAGCTTAAAAAATTTATGGCCTCAATCAAATCAGTCTCTTGAATTGAATTTGACTGGAGTTGCCACACATTCTGTAATTAATTCACCAGCTTCAGTTTCGCGGCTTAACGACTCTCTGCAACTTGTTTTATTAACTTTGAATTTGAACTATTGATTCTGGGCACTATTCTTTACATCGAACGACTATCTTAATTTCCCAAAAACAACTGCTAACTGAGGACACGTGTCTTCACTGCTTATTCTCTTATTTGTTAAATGTCAAGCATCTTAGACATAAGCAAATAAGTGAGCCGTCAGATGCTAACCAACTTAACTGAAGCTTAACATCCCGCAAGTTGTACATACCTAGGCCCACCAACTTCTAGATGTCATCACCGCTTATTCGCTTACTTGTTAGATTCCGTACACTTTCCCTTTAAGTGAATAAGCAGTCTGTTTGATCTTTTGAAACTTGTGCACCATTTAACAAAGCATCTTTACAACATCTTGGCCCCACCAAAGACATGCATCACTACTGCTTATCTACTTACTTGTTAGATGTCGAGCATCTTGGACATAAGTGGATACGCTGACCATCAGATCTTTTCTTAGTTTCTTACCTTTTAACAGAGTGTCTTTCTTAACATGCCCGGCCCCACCAAAGACACGCGTTGCCACCACTTATCCTCTTATTTGTTAGATGTCATGCACTTTGGACATAAGCGAATACGTGCACCGTTAGATTTTTTCTAAATTGCATGACACATAAGGTGATGACATAAAGGGACCTATATGGCGAGACTTAGGAGATAATAAAGTGGTTATGATATTACATACTTTAGGCAAAAAGAAACCTATTCAGCATAGACACATAGCTTAGTATGACTTACGTGACCGAAAAAGTAATGCAAGAATAGAATCGGCCAAGGAAATTAGGATTTTTTAGTCACTTTTGACCACTTTCAAATAGGTTGAGGGTTTAGGCACATTTTGCAAAGGCATAAAATCAAATTTAATACCAATTTCAAAAACCTTGACACTACAAATGACAGAGACCTTATAAAAATTACAAGGCACATTTTGGACAAGAAATAACACCAACAACTGGTACATATTTGAATGTGATCATTGCTTGAATGATTGCATCTTCAATATTTTTTTGATCATCGGGTGACAAGGTTAGACATTATCTAACCTTAGCATGTGATATGCCATCTGTGTTGGCGATTGATGCAACAACCTCATCAATTGTTTTGGCAACTTTATTCTTTGCAGGTTGGAGTGCTTGTTCAATCTCATCTTGCTCAATGTCTTCCTTATCTTCTGTGCTTTGGATTAGTCTCATTCTCCTCTTTGGTTCTAATGTTTTCCCAGTTTGAGGCTTCCCCTTGTAAGTCCTTACTTGTCCTTTCTTAATCGGTGATGAACTTGCATCTTTTTTTGTCTAACTCCTTGTCCTAGATGCAACAGTAGTTCCTGGCTTCTTTGGGGGTGGTGCATCAGACTCTGTTGTTTCAAAGTCACTCACTTGTTCATCTTCACCAATGGGAGACTATCCCTCGATGTCTTTTTGTTTTTCTATCTCTTCATCATTTACCGAAAACTTTTTCTTAAGTGTTTTTACCCTTTTATCCTTCTTTCTATCAATTTTCTTCACTACTAGGCAGGTCTTTATTCTTTCCTTAGCCTCTTCATATGTTCCAAACCTTGGTAATTATTTGTCTAACGGTTCATTTAATAATGCTTCAATAAAATTGGTTGCTTGATATATATTGATCTCATAGTCAAGTGGGGCTAACCATGTTGTCCTCAGTACATCTAGTTTGATCAAGGTGGTATCGGTGTCCACCATAAAACAAATACCACTTGTTCTGGTATCCTCATCCTTTTATGCATTTTGTCCTTGAATCTAGTGAAATATTCATCCATGAATGATGTAAAGTTGTCACCTATTGACTTAATGAATTCACTAATTTGAATTGTCACTGGTCGGGTAGTGTCCCAGTTGACATTATCGACAAATGGGAAAAAGTCTTGAAAGTAGAAAAATATGCACATTAGGAGTGAACCAAACTTAGAAGAGTTAGACTTTGCTGATCTAATGGCCCTCATGTTCTCCTCCAATTTATTCAATAGAAGCTCCAATAAATCCAACTGTAGACCCTTCTTTACAATCTTGTGAGCACTGTCTACTGCTCCACATGCAATACTATTCATCCTGCTGGTTTGGAATCTCTTGTATCCCAAAATGCATGCACCAAATTTCAGTTCTAGATCTTTGATGGAGTCTACCTTCAATCCTCTGCCATCCCATTCTGAACCTATCATCTTCTCAATCTCAGGGAGAGAAGGGTGTTTAAGTGCCTTGGCCTTGTCGATTATTGGGTAACTTATCACTACGTGTATCACATCCCTAGTGATCTATTTTGGCTCATCCAGCCACATATTTCATCCATGTACCATGATTAGTACTATCCTGATCCACTCATTTTTAAACTCCTTTGGGATCATTAGGGAACTTGTCAGCCCTTTCACCTCTATATTTTTATGTTCATCCTTGATGGTTCCATTTATACAAAGCTTCTTGTAATATTCTCAACTTCCAGATCTCTGATTTCTCCAACTTTGCAGTGGATATACACTAGGACATCCTCGATCAACAAAACCCTAAGTGGTATGCTTGAAAATGTACCAGTGTCATTGGGTTACAAAGCAAAATCTGGATAGAACTTGTATTTTGGTTCTTCACAAGTAGTGTTCTTGATTAGATTAACCTTTTAATCCTTGGCATTCTTGATCTTGGAGATGCGAGTTGTGTTTTCCATGGTTTCTAAAAATTAGGGATTTTACCATAAATAACTATGAGCTCGGTGCATCTTTGGTTACTCACTTGTCTTGTTGTAGCTTTTGTTGATCTATTTGAATGCCATGAATCTGCTGTGAGTCACTTCAACAATCTAGATGTTATGCTTCTCTATGTGCTATGATTTTCTCTGCTTCTTCGCTCTTAATTGTATGTTGAGTGAATGAGCTATTTCATTGCCTTTTTATAAACGATTCTGTAAGTGGCACATTTAATGCTTTACCCACTTCTTGATGTTTGAAGATGGAGTTTCTCGGGTATGACACAAACTTTTGGCTCAGGGTAAGTGACAACTCACTTGACCTTTCACATGTTTACCAATGGTGCTTGGTAAGTGGTGAATAATTCAATGTCTTTTATATGATTATCAATGTGTCTCAATTTACATTTTTAACAACTTAGATTTTATATGTTCATTGATGATTTTTGGTAAGCATTGATCGACGAGATTGGATTGACAAATTCATAACAAGTAATACCATAGTGCATCTTTATTCATGCTAGTTTGGAATTTTATCAATGTATAATGGAACTGATGTAAGATATAACTTTCTATAGTGTAGTTCCATACTTTTTTTTCTTAGATGAGGGTGGTGATGTCACTAGATCCATTGGATAAGGTGTCACCAATTGCATTGCTTGGTCCAACATTATCAGTGTTTGTAGCTTTCCTCCACATTTTGTTTCTCATTATTTTGATATCTTCAATGGTACTTCCATTGGAAAAAGTGCTTGTCTCTGTCACTTGGTCTCTGCAATCCTTGCTTAGATGACCAACCCTATGACAGTGTAAGCATACCATTCCGGGCTTAGTCCAATTTCTAGACCTTCTTTTCCATTTTCTCATGTAGTTTGCAGCTATGTGTCCATATCTACCACATGCTATATAGTTTTTCCATGTATTGTAATCCCAAACATATGAGTTACGGACTCTTTTCGGTTGATAAGCATTTCTTGTTCTTTTGGATTCCATGTTTTCTTTTTCTTCTTCCTGCATTCAAGAGATGTGTGCCCATGCATTTTGCAAGTAGGAAAATATTTTTCCATGTAGGTTTCCTTTGGTTGTATCACATTAGATTTACATTCATATGCTTTATGTCCTTTCTTGTTATAGTTACAACAATTTCCACTGAATATAGAAGTGGATTTAGGAATACCTTTAATTTTGCTTCTACAAACATTTGATGTGTGGCCTGGTTTTCCACAGTAATTGCATGACTGCTTCCTTGTTCTTGAATTTGTTTAGACATATGTTTGATCAACTTGGTATGGTGATTCTCCATGCTTAGTATACTCTAATCTTGTATTGTTGTTGACTCTTCTTTGTCCATCCACAAAATCATCCATTCTTTTTGTACTTTTTTCAGCTCTCTTAATCATATCATTGTGTTGTTGCTGAATTCTTACTTCATGCTCCATTCTTTCAATTTCTTCTCTTAGATCACCAATAGTTTCCAATTTCCCATTCAGTTCTATGTTCATTCAATTTTCCTCCTGACTCATAAGAATAATCTGACTGGTGATCTCATGATGATGTTCAGTAAGTCTTTGCATTTTTGTTTCTCTTTCTTGTAGCTTTTTAGTGATCTTCCTCCTATCATCAATAGCTAATTTTATTTCTTTCTCAGCTTGTCTATCATTATTCATAGCCTCAATCATCCTTACCATCTGTGTCTCTTAACCAATTTGCGGTGATTTCACTTGTCCAGCCAGATGTTGATTGATTTCAATCAGATTTGTAATGCTTCCTTCAGATGTGTCTGATGTATTGCAAGATATCGATCCTGAAGACTCAAACAAATCAGGTATCTCTTCCTCATGATAGTTTTTTTCATTGCAGCGAGATTCCATAACCTTTCTTTCATCCAGTAGCTCTCTCATCTTGATTCTTTCTACTTTTTATTTCTCATAGAAGATCTATATCTCTAAATTATGATTCTCAATACTCTTTTCTAGCTTGTACCTTTCCATTGTATGATATTTTCTCTCAAGTGATTTAGAATTTTCCAAATAAGAGATTTATCTCTGATACCAATTGTTGGAATAATGGAATGGTGCGTACTGAGAGGGGAGGGTGAATTAGTACCCTTAAAACTTTTTATCAATTAACCTTAATCCTTTAGTAATCAATTCCTTTCATTACCAACCATATGTGCTATTCTATCTTTATGCATGTAACATAAATTCATAAACTTAATTTTCATGTAAAAATTCATAGAAACATTCATGAGATGTATTGACACATGACAAAAGATTTGGTAATGTAGAAACCCATGTTAGAAGGTAAAAACTGCAGTGGGGATGAAACCCACAAAACTTCACTATCTGCAGAATGGAAGGGGTCATTTAATGCTTACAAGTTTGATCACTTATGATGATCTTACCCAGTTAGGAGTAACATGTTTAGACTGGTTAAGGTATACTCTGTTAAGAGATTTAGCAACACTGTTTAGTGTACACTCGATTAAGAGATTTACAGAAGGATTGTTAAATCCACCTTCTCAAAGGATTTCTTCTATTTTCTACACTTTTTAGAATGTAGTCAAAAATAATTATTGACCTGAGTATATGCAATCCTGAATTTCTGAGTACAGATCCATTAAATTTTACAATATGATGTATCACCTATAGTGATTGATTAATACCTATGTTCTGCTCGGTAGCCTTGAATCTTGTTCTTGGTAGCTGATTTCATCTTTTGCTGTCCTTCTACATAAAACTCTGTATTTGATCCATAGATGTGTCTGGGTCTACAATCATCATCACATCCTCTCATTCTGATTGATTACACATCTATTTATATAATGAATTTTACCTAAATAAGTTTCATGCTTTACAATGATAACTCTATGATCAAAGGTTTACAACTTGACATTGATTTCCTTGTTTGCATATTTACAATGAGTTAGACTGATTAAAACATTTACAATTAATTTACTTGTCCCTCAATAAATGGTTTTAAAGATATGATTTAAACCTAAATATAAAACTTAAGTGTTTTATCTAACGTGTAAGTCAGATCCACATTTCTCAGAATAAAACTGTCTCTTGGTAGACTAGTTCTTGGGTTGTTCTTTAGTCTGTCTGTCAGTGTTGACTATACACTTGTCTATCGGTTTTCTCTGTCGGGTTACACTTTAAACTTCTGTCGGGTTTATATTTTCAGTGACCTTTGTTAACTTCTATGTCAGGTTGCTCTGTAAACTTGTCATTTGGTGATCGTGTACCGACGGTTCAAAAATTGTTTCCTTTGCATACTAATGGAAAAATATGATCATTATGTTATTCATGTAGAACATGCATTTAATAATGAAGATAAATCTGCATACCTTGTATTTACACCTATGTATTATTTTTATAATAGGTGCATGTTGATATTTGATGGAAATGAAATTTTTTATCTTTGTTTTAATAAGGTTATAAAGTTTTATATGCCCATGCTTGAAAAATAGATAATTGATGTCATGTGTATAATACTATCTTCTTCTATAGTTATATACCTATCCATGACCATATATGCATGTATATGTATAGAAATATAAATATACATGCATACATATAGATATATATATGTATATAGATGACTATATCATTACACACATGTGATTATGTATAACAATGTAGGCACATATACTATTATGAGTGAAATGTTATATATTCATATTTTGTGAAGCCTCAAACCAACCTTGAAGGCTATTATGTTTTGGTAATATAGCCCATGATGTAACATAAATAACATGTATTCTAACCAAATGCTAATGCACCAAATTATACTGCTTTAAAACCTTTATGTGACATTGACCATAGTAGTGATGGATTGGATAATTATACTCCTTTTCTTTGGATGAAACCTTTCACCCTCTATGGCTATTATCACTATCTTAACAAATCAATTTTTGAAGTAAATAACATGTGAATTAATAATATGAAGCAGTCAACTTAAACTTGCCAAAAACAATCACAAAGTAATAGTGGGAGGATTAATATGATGATATTTTGAATGGGCATATTCTACCACTCTATTAAATCCATGCCAAATAGAATTTACTACTAGTAAATATTGAAGAATTTAAAATAAATAAACATCACTCACACTATACAAAATATATTTGAAATTAAACATTACTTTCATACGAACATAAGAAAAAACTTAAAACAATCTATTCTTGTTCTATGAAAACAACATAGATTAAAAATGTATACTTTCTCATTGACATTCAATTCTATAAAAATTACACATATTAGAGCATGCTAACAAAAGAAAACTTAGATAACAAATATCTAGAAAAATACGGTCCAATATCAAATTGGATGTGAACAAGACATTGAGTAGTGAACCAACCAGTTGCATGTCATCAAGAAATGATAAAAGTGTTGTGTGAAAACTAAAACAAATAAAGGTGACTCTATAGACAAACTACCACCGTATAAAACAAATATTGAAAATGGATCTAAATTTAGTAAATATCCTAGTGGATGATGCATGATGCATACGATCCAATCTTGGAAAAATATAAGTTTGAGATTGACTAAGCATACAAACAAAGCTATCATACTGTGTATAAAACCTTTTATTATGAAAAATAGAAGGAAAGGCTACAACTGGATAATGTGGAGACTCTAACGTTGGTCATGCACTTGATTAGAAAACACATGCACTCTTGAATCTCCCCTTGCATGAGAAATAGGGATGAGGCCCACCTGTGTTCTCAAATCCACAAAAGTAGTTGGAGGAAGATCTTGTTGAATATGTTAGTAACTTTCTCAGATGTAGGGTAAAAATATAATTGAAATTTCCCTTCTTGTACCAAATCATGAAGGAAATGATGATGAATCTCTATATGTTTAGTCTGTGCATGAAATACTAGATTCTTTTTCATGAAAAATATACTACTATTATCACAAAAAATGGTGGTTGGATGATCTTGAACAAAATGAAGATCCTCCAAGATCCTATGAATCCAAATGACTTGAAAACCTATTGTTTCTATAATATATATTATACTTCAGTAGAAGAGAGAGCTACTACAACCTATTTTGTTGAAATCAATGAAATAGCCCCATAATCAAATGAGAAAACATAACTAGAGGTATATTTTTTATCATCCACGAAACCAACCCAATCTAAATATGTGTAACCAACTAGGTCAAAAATTTTAGTATGAGAATAATGAGCCCCAATAAAATTGTACCGCATACATACCTCAGGATCTACTTTACAACTCACCAATGAGTCTCATGTGGATCTTGCATGAACCGAGAAATAAGGCTCACATCATAAATAATATCAGGTCTAGTATTATTGAATTACATGATGCTCCCAACTAAAATTTTGTATAAGGTTGCATCAACCTTGGAACTAGTATCATCCTTGGTCAATTTATTACCAAGGGCTACAAGGGTGGCAACTGAACTGCATAACATCAGTTTAAACCTCTTCAATAAATCAAAAATATACTTGGATTGAGAAACATATATACCTTCTCAGTGTTGCTCCATCTCCACACCAAGAAAATAAAACATGAGTCCTAGATCAAACATCTCTTAATAAGAGGTGTGTTCTTACCCATATAAATATGATCATCAATATAAAGGCAAACAAGGAGAATATTATGACCAAAATGTTGGATATAGAGGGTTGGTTTAGAGGGACTTCTTTGGAATCTCTTCTTCAAAAAATTATTTTCAATCCTTACATGCCAAGCATAAGGAGTTTGCTTCAACCCATGGAGTTCTTTCTTCAACTTGAAAACAGGTGAATCTACAACAATGGGTGTTAGCACTTTTTCTTGTAGAATCAATATATAACAATAAATGCCTGACTCTCAGATTCCCAATTCAGATTCATACATGGAAAAGGCTAATTAACAAGGATACATTCCTTCTACACTTTGAGTTCCACAAACTCAGGCCGGTGCACCTATCTTCAGATTCACTGCTTCACCGGAAATCTTATAGTGGATCAAGGATTTCTAATCCTTCTTATTTTTAAGTTTTTTGACTTAGGAAGGTTAACATATTAATTCTCTCTTTAAGGAATCACCATGATGAATTTTATTTCTCAATACAAATAGCTAGACATATATATTATGGATAACAGAAAGTAAAAGATTATTCAATATTTGATTGATTTGATGATAAGAACTACTTATCAGAACTTGACCAGTGCCTAATCCTGGGCCATAGAGTTGTAATGAAACATACATTCACCAAAGACAATTAATTAGAACATAATAAAATCTCATATAGAACTCCTTAAAAACTATCCTCTCACTCTTATACCTCTGTATCAAATTTCTGCATAAAACCCTAACCCTCTAGAACTATTTGCAAAATTTAAACCCTCCTTGAAAGTAACTCACAAATAACAAAACAGTTACCTTATAACTGGTACATTCAAAATCCCTTACAAATTAAATATACAAGAGCTGAATATAAATGCAGAAAGACATCAGTGATTTGAAAAGTGGAAATTCCATTGTATTTTATTAATAGTACATTGACTTCAATACATTCAAATTGACTGAAAACTTGAAAACTTAGACACAATTCAAAAGCCTGCCTCACAATTTTGATTTTACCATCTTTTACAATATCTTACAACTTGATATTTATAGAAAACATTAGTCATCTTGGAATCCTTAAAGATAAAGTATGCAACAAGCTTCAGATGACTAAGCTTAGAGACAAAACTTAGAGTCAAATAAGACAAAATAACAAGTGGACAGAATAACCACTTTTGCTACAACATATTCAAAATACTTTTGTCTTCTGACCGCCTGGTGATTATAACTTCTTCAAAAGTTGATTGGAGACAACCATCTATAATTTTTTATCTTTGATCTTGTTTATGTAAGACCTTTTATCTTCCCTTGTCTTATTCAAACTGTTGGGAGATATTGTCATCCGTGGCCTTTCATACATTATGTTCTCCTCCCTGATAACCTGCTTGATACATGTCCCTCTAGGAAGTATACACTTCATCACTTGGACAATCAAATCCAATGACTTCATCCTTTTTTCTATTGATCTCACCCCAGCTAGCACTTGCCTTCTCAATCTCTTCTTTCCAGAATTCAAAAAATTCTCAAGCTTTGTTAATGATGTTTATAGTTTGAACAAACAAAACTGTGCTTTCCAAGGTAATGATGCTATGTTTCCTAGTGGTTATTGTTTCTTTTATTTTCCTTAGACATAGTGCCTCATTATTTATACCACCACTCTTTTTGAATAGGTTGGGATACATCTCATACCTTTCTTTTGAAAATTCTCTTCTCAAGGTTTCTATCTTTTCAATGAGGGTGGTTCTTTTGACATCCATGTCTGTCATCAACTTTAGGCACTTATAAGTACTGGTTAAAGCAATATGAACATTATTTTTCTTCTTGGATAGGGAATAAAATACTTTCAAATCAGCCCCTTTTTCCTTCCATCTATCCATGACCAAGCTCCATTGATCTTTGTATGCATCATAATCACTTATTATGCTAATAATCTTCTTTCCTAGAAAATAAAGAGTAGCAAGATTCATTTCCCTAGCACACCTCATGAGGCTGGAATATATCTTATCAGAGTACCTATGTTTAACCCATTCTTCTAATTCTTTGTTTGCTCAGGATTCTTCTAGATTTTTCTTACTTGTGTCTTCTAATCTTGTTTTTTCAGCAATGAATCTATTTCTTTCCAATTCCACATCATGATGGCATAGGAGAAGGGGGATAAGTTATGAATGGGCTAGATGATGAGGGATGGTAGGGATCTTTTGTAATCATCATCTAGGGAACAAAATGTTATGATTTCCTACCTTCCAAGATAGCAATTCTCTTATCTTTCTCAATCAATTTTATTTTTTCTTCATTGTAAGCACCCAGAACCTTCTCAAAATTTTCACTCAGGATTTTGAGTTCATTTTCTAATATTTGGGATACACTTAACCCAAACTTAGAAAATTCTAATGTTATATTTTTTTCTTCAACAACCCCTATTTCTACAACTCTCCATACAAAAAGGCTACCTGAATGTTCATCTTGAGTGTCTTCACCAGTTGTTTTGGGGGTTCTTTTCTTTATTTGCTACATAACCAGAGCTGCATGATCTTCACTAAAATTTACTCCTTTTTAAGCTTGATGTATTTCTTCTTTGGTGGTATGAATTGTCTTAGTCTCTTTCCTGACTATATCAAAATCAATAGCATCAGCTATCTCCCATTCCAGGAGTATCAATACTCCTTTCTTAACCATCTCTCTACCTTCTTCAGGATTTATCTTTTCAAACCTAGACAAAATCTCATGTTTTACTTCATTTTCAATTTATTCTTTATCTCTACCAGGTTGTTCTTCTTGGTTTTGTTGGCATTTATTTTTGAATTCATCAATATGAATTCTCCACAAGAATTGAAAAAATGCTCTTGCTCTGAAAAAGTTGTCATCATAAATAAATTTATCACTTGCCTGTTGTGTTAATGGATCCAACTCTTTACCAGTATACTCTACCACTGTTAAATCCACCTGAGCATGTTTTGGCTCTTCAGGCATCCCTTCCTTCAATTCCTCTGTTGTGACATAGATTTGCCCAATATTTCCCATTTGTACTAGTTGCTGATCTATAGCTTGTTCATCCATGTGTAGTGGAGATTGGGAAGGAGAATAAATTTTTTCATGTTGTTGTTTTTCCCCTACTTCTATTTTTTTCCTTTTGGGGGATGGCAATGTTTGAACACTAGAATCTAGTGGCCTTTTCCCTTTTGGATCAATGGTATTTCAACCTGTTGGAAAAATAGTGATGTATCCCCTCCGCTTGTATACTACATATTCTCCTGGTGGAATATTTCTAGCAGGGAATGCCCTACCTAGGATTTCTTTATCCTTTTCTGGCTCTGTTTGCAAAATATTGTCTCTTTTCTGGTTTAGTGCCTACATAATCTCTTGAAACATATCCATTAAAGACTCAATTTTCTTATCCCATGGCTGAAATTCCTTTAAAGGGTCATACAATTTATCAAAATGGTGTATAAAATCTAGGATTTTCTTATATTCCAACCATTTTTCTTTCTTTATATCCTAGTTTGTCAAGTCAAACTCATTTCTAACTATATCTTCTGAAAAGTTGAATTGATGATTCAAAACTACACATTTTTCTTTTCCCTGAACATGTCTTCAATAAATGCCTTAGGGTCAACACACCTGGATATTTTAGTGGTCAAGTTGTAGGGTTTGAAATAATCCTATAGGTGTTTCCATCCTCCCTTAGTGATAATGAATTGATGAGAAATTGTGACCACACGAAAAATAGTTCCTTTTCCTCTTCTTGTTAGTGCATCCTCCTGCAAGCCTCCAATCTATCTTAAGACCTCTGCTAATCCTATCTTAAGGGGTACTTTGTAAGGTAATATGTTTGGAACTCCCCTGAAGCCATAAACCCTGAATACTATTGATACTGGATAAGGGATAACATCACCCCAGTTATGTATCATATTAAGATCTTGGTCATAGTCTTTTGGCCTCAAGAATTTTAATAATGCTATAGGAATCCTAGGATCATCCTTCAACAACAATGCCCTAAGTCTAGCAGCAAAATATCTGTCAAAGTTGATGTAACTTGCTTCTTTATTGTCCCAAGTCATATCCGCATTCAATAATTATACATGTATGATTTCATCATCCTTGACTCTTATCATCTCCATCTCCTTTTCAAAACAATCATCTCCTTTATATAGAAACACATGCATCAACAAGGAGTACCATGCAAAAGGTGTGGCTATCTTCATGTTCTGGATACCTATCAGTCCTTCATGAATTAGGTATGTAATGTATGGAGAAAAATCAAAGATTATTGCTACATGGGGATGCAAAATCTGGACCATCATGAGCATATAGTGAATGGGCATTTCAATTTTTTCATCATCTCCACAGACTTGGCAAAGAGCCCTATATACTGATTTGGCCTTTAGTGTAAAATAGTCAAGTTTGAACGACTCTTGTGTATTAGGCCCTACCAGAACCAAATCCCCAACTGTGCCAAAATATTTTTTTAGGGGTCCTTCTCTGAAATATTTTCTCTGGGATTGGTATAATTCTTTCAATTGATCAAATTCAATCTTATCCATAGAAGCATTTTGATCATTTAATTTGAAAACCTCCCTGATTTCTCACCTTTATCAGGATTTGCCCATTTTTATCCCTGAAAAATCTAGATATGTTGTCATAATTCCTAGCTATGCGTACAAGCATATCCATGTCCATGAAAATTCTAGGCACTACCAACTTGCCTACATCGAACTACCACACATTACTGTTTGGGGGACTAGGATTTCTCTGACCAAAAACTACCTTAAACAGAGCCAAACCAGTCATACCTATTCTGGAATCTTTAACAGACTGACCCAAATCATATAGACCTTCAACTATTCTTAGACATGGATCCTTAGGGACTAATTTATTTATTTTAGATGCATAGTTTACATAGTCAACTATTGCAGCAAGTCATCACATACATTTCTATCCTTATAATTTACTTTTCCTGAGAATTTCCCTTCTGGGTGACATTGTGAATTTAGGGTTTTACAGTCTAACAATTGATAATTTCAATAATAAATCTATTCTTTTAATGCACACCTTATTAATTCCTTTCAAATTTCTTATGACCCATAAATACGAGTATCTGAAAATTACCAATTCTATAGGAAGCTCGAAAATCTTGATGTGATCACTGCAACTCTTTTCCACTCTGCAACCTTTGTCAATTATGCAAAATGACTTGAGTGATTTATAAGATAGAAATACCATCATATTAAGCATTAATTTTTAACTAGGAAGAGAGACACGTTCGCCATTACTTCTCTGAGTTCAATGCTCGGTGTCCAACTGTTGAAATTTGTTACTTCTGTATCTTAAAATAGAACCATCAATTTTACTGGCTTCTCCTCATATCAGACAGTTTACAGGAAGTTATCCACAACATTAATCTCCTCGGACATGTGGCATCATGGCACGTTCCCTTGAATAATATATCTCAATCACTTTTGATCTAAGGCTTTGCGCCAGCTGTTTGAACCTTCTTAACTTGACTAATCTTTACTTAACTCAGCATTGCTATGGGGTCCCATCAACTTAGACACACGTCATCATGGTGCTTTCCCTCAATAGGTAAAGATCAAATACATTATGCTTAAGGCTTTGTGCCAACCATTGGATCTTTTCAATCTTTAGTGACTTTAATTGCCTTTATAATCTGCGGCCTTGATCATGCAGAGACACGTGGCAGCATGGCGCATTCCCTCATTGGTTAAAGAAAAAATATCTTTTATCTAAGGTTTTACGCCAGCCATTATATTTTCATCAACTTGACCAATTTTTATTCAACTAACTATTTACCAACTATGGTTTTCAAAGTACACAGTGGGACACACACTATCATGGCACGTTCCCTTGACAGATAAAAGCCTTTCATCTTACAATTGAGGGTTAATGCCAGCTATTAGATCTTCATGGAGATAGCACTGATTTATCATATCCTTTATTAAATTGATGGGCCTACTGATTTGCCAAGTGTCAGCACGATGCTTTCCCTCGATGAGTTACTCAACAACATCTTTGTCATGAGACTTTATGACCACCATAGGATTATATGTAACTTGTCCTCTGTTTAAATTTTCCTTTATGATGACACCCTGGCCCACCTTGGACAAGCATCGTAATGGTTCTTTCCCTTGAAGCTAATTTTCATTCATCTTTCATCCACAGGAAAAGTCTGGGCCATTAGATCAAATTTGATCTATGGTGATTTCACAAGTTGCATTTCAACTGTGACTGAATCGCCCAGATACACGTGTCATCATGGCATGTTCCCTTGAAGAGTAAAAATCAATCATCTTCATCTTGAGGGAATGTGAGAACCATTGGATTAAGTAAGACTTGCACGACACATGATAAAAGGAAATAAAAGGCTCAGGGGATTTTAAACTTTAGGAATTATTAACACTTAAGACTTAGGATAAAATAAAAAGGACCACATTTAAAAAGAACACGTGGTTAAAAGATCACTTAATTGGCTAAATAAAGTAACTTGAAAATAGAACCCACCAAGAATGTTTAGGGAATTTTTTCAAATTCAAACAAACTATGACCCTAGACTTAGGGTTTCCATCATTTTAGGAGTGGGGTGTAATATTTTACAGGGAAAATTAGCATCACTATGAATAAGATTTGACATTTTTTGGCAAGACGACCACTTGGGAATAAATTATTTTAGGATAAGACCTCAAAACATGAAATATTACCAATAGTGGCTCTCTTTGAGGATGCTTAAATGCATATTATAGTAAGGATACAGATCTCTAGAAAATCAGACCAAAAATTCATTATAATCACTTATTAGAAACAAACACACAACAAAAACAAACACACAATGGAAACAAACACACCTGTACATATGATACAACACTATTGTGCATGGAGAAATAGTTAATTCATTTGAATAAGTTTTTTAGAAATTTTCCATGCAATGGCAGTTCCTATTCTTCATCATCCATATTTTTGAGAAAAAATGAATCCTTTCCACAAGTTTGACATATAACAAAAGGCCCCAACCACAGTGATGTAAACTTTTTATGTTTGCCTTTGTCTTCAGCTCTAGCATTCCATTATAATACCAAGTCACCAGGCTGAAATTTTATCTAATTATCCCTCTTATCAAAAAGGTATTTCATCTTTTGTTGCATTTTTATAATTTCCCTCTGACTTTCTCTCCTTACTTCATCCAATTCTACCAACTGAACCATTCTTTCTTCCATGGGTTCAGAGACTTCAATCTCTTCATCTTGGATAAATTTATAAATTGGAAGCAAATTATTGATAGACATTCTTGATTGAACACCATGTACTAAATCAAAGGGAGACTTTCTGGTGGCCTTTTTTATAGTGATTCTGTTTGCCCAAAGGGCAAGTTTTGACTTCATATGCCAGGCTCTTTTATTACCTTCCAGGGTCTTTATAAAAATTTGCAAGAGATTCTTATTGCTGGATTCTACCTGACCATTAGCTTGTGGATGCTATGGGGATGAATAAGACATAACAATTCCCATATTAGAGTAGAAATCAATAAATTCTTCAGATCTGAAACACATGGCATTGTCCATTACCAACTTTATGGGAACACCAAATCTTGTGATTACATTGTTCATCAAATAGTCAATGAGAACTGTACTCGTTGCCATTTTAGTTGGAAATGCCTCTACCCATTTTGTAAAATAGTCAGTTACCAATAGAATCCAACTATGGCCTCCACTTGATTTCTCAGCAAACTCTCCAATGAAATCCATTCCCCACATGTCAAAGGGGGCTTCTGCCACTACAAGATTCAATAATAAAGCTCCTGAAAACTTCATTTTGCTTGAGAATCTCTGACATGGCTCACATTTTCTAACAAAAGTATAAGAAGCTTGGAACAAATAAGGCAAATAGTACCCAACTCCCAAAATTTTATGAGTTGTTGATCTAGAAGAGTAATGCCCTCCACACATTTCAGCATGCATTTCCTTCAAAATATTTTCTGACTGTCCTTTGTCAAGACATAATAGTAGGATCCCATCTCTATTTTTCCAAAAAAAATCACCATGCAACAAGAAATATTTATGAGCCTATAATCTTAGACTCCTCCTTTGGTTATCACTTAGGTTATCTGGACACTTAGCATTTTTCAAAAAGTATACAATATTAGTGTACCATGTTGCATTTCAATACTTGTTAGACAATTTTCACATGTATCAACATTGTTAACCTGAACTAGGTCCAAATTCTCGTATGTCATCAATTTTTCTAGTCCTAACCCTCTTACGAATTTTGTGATGTGGATTTCCAGATCAAATTCCTGAACTTTATTTATCCACTTGCACCTCTTCTCTGTTACCTCATTTTGGACAAAAATATCTTTAACAACAGCATGAGGAACATATGCATTCACCTTAGCACATACCAGATAAGGCCTTAAAGGCTTGACTTCTTTTACCAAGGCATAAGCCTATTTTTCCATCAATTGGTAATTTAACTCAGCTGATTGTAAAGATTTGCTGAAAAATGTTATTGGATGTTCAAATCCCTCATTATCTTTCTGCAATAGAACTGCAGCAATAGTATGGAAAGAAGAAAATGTGAATAAAGAAAAGGGTTTGGTATAATCATGGGACACTAGGACATGGGCTTCTTGGATGACTTGTTTTAAATTTTCAAAGGCTAACTATGCTTCTTGACTCCATTCAAATTTTACATCCTTTTTCAGTAACTTGACAATGGGTTTGACCAATTCTTCAAAATTGGCAATAAATCTCTTGAAAAAATTGATTTGCCTTAAAAATGATTGTATACCTTTCAAGTTTTTGGGAGAAAGTACCTTCTAAATAGCCTCAACTCTTTCAGGATCTATTCTTACCCCCTCCTTTGACACTATGTGGCCCAAAATTTTCTCCTCAGTAATGACAAAGTGGAATTTCTTTGGGTTTAGAGATATCCCATATTCCAATGCTTTTACCATAACCTTCTCCAAATCATTACAATGATCTTCTACCCTTTTTGAAATTTTTTTTAGATCATCTTGGTACACTACCATCAGAACATCTATGAGATCTTTGAAGGCTACATCCATGGCCCTCGGAAAGGTTTCACCAACATTTTTCAAACCAAATGGCATGCAGGCATACACAAGTGCCTCAAGGAGTAGTGAATGTTGTTTTGAACTGTTCAGATTCTTTGACCAGCACTTGATTGTACCCTAAGAACCCATCCATCATAGATAATAAATCACATCTAGTGCCTTTATGCAACATAGCCTCCATATTGGGTAGTCCATAGTTATCTTTCAGTGAGGCCACATTCAGGTTTCTAAAACTAATGCACAATCTTATTTCCCCATTCTTCTTTCTCACAGGGACCAAGTTATAAACCCGAGATGAATGTCTTATAGGCTAAATCATGCCTGCATCTCTCATCTTCATCAATTTTGTCTACATTTTGGTAGCCAGTAGTGGATTAATGGGCCTTTATTTTTGCCTAAATGGTTTTACATCTTTAAGAGGGATGTCATGTTGGAATAGGTCTTTTCTATAAGCTTTAAGATCCTCATAAGACTAGGCAAAAACATGTTTATATTTCTTCAGCAACTTTATCAGATTTAGTCTCACCTTTCTATACAATTTTTTCCATTATAGACTAACTGAGGGGAAGTCTTGAATCCTAAATTGATTTCTTCTAGATCTTCTTGAGTAGCATTGGATTTTTGGGCCATATAATTGTCATTAATGCTAAACATGCCCTCCAATTCAACCAATCCTTTAGGGATATGATTAGTGGCCAGTTGAACAACTTCTTGATCAAAGATATATTCCTTGTCATCTACAACTGCTACTAAGGATTCACAATCAATTTCTTGGCCATCATACTGATCCATACATTGGATGAACCTGGGGATATGATCATCATCCTCAAACACTTTCCAATTATGGACATTGTCAGGGACTTCTGGTCTATTTTTCACTTCTACCAAAGACACCCCAACAAGGGTAGCACCATTGTTTTTAAGGGAAACATTTATGAGAAAATCTTCCATTATATTGTTAGATATTTCTACCCAAAGGATGTTGAAGAGGTAAAAGAACTCTAACCTATCCCAGACTGCATATTTGTACAATTTTATCCTATCATCTTTGGAAGCATATTGGCCCCTTATCTGAGCTATGATTAACTGGGAATCTCCATGAATTTTCACACACTTGATACCATGTTTAATAGAAATATCTATTCCCAATATTAAAGCCTCATACACAGCTGTGTTATTTGTACAATGAAAGGCCAATAGAAAAGAATACTTGAAAGTATTACTTGATGGGGATATGAACAAAACTCCTACTCCTGATCCTTCTTTGGAGCATCCTCCATCAAAATACATCTGCCAAAGTCCATCTTGTTGCAACAGTAACTCATCAACAATGGGGTCAATATTTTCCAATTGTGGTTTAATCTCTTGCACAAAAAAATTATCCATGTCAATATTTACACAACAATTTAACTGGTCAGGCATAACCATCTCCACCATGACAGATGAATGAGGTTC
Organism: Thuja plicata; assembly: GCA_018584345.1. Lineage (NCBI taxonomy): Eukaryota > Viridiplantae > Streptophyta > Pinopsida > Cupressales > Cupressaceae > Thuja > Thuja plicata. Next base: position 5,553,989 of record MU228403.1, read on the forward strand.
TCTATACAACCTGACATCATTACCATTTACAGGAATTGTTGCATAAGATAAATTGAACTGCAATCTTCCACCAACTGTTGCTGCCCATTGTCTGGACAAAAGAAAACCATAATAAGGTTGAGTATCCACAACAACTATGTCCATTCTGTAAGTAGCATCTAGGAAAGCAGAAATTTTTACTTCAATATCCTTCAATGTTCCTATCACAGGAACTTCCCTATTATCCATTGCAAAACAACTTCCAGCAGGTGTGGTGACTTGAAGTCCTAGTTCTTTCATGACATGGTATGACATTACAGTCGCTACAGCACCAAATTCTATCATGCAATTCTTCAGCAAGAAATTATTAACAACCAAAGTAAAATAAAATGGATCCATAGAAAGTGGTTCTTGACTAATTACATTACCAATGCAGATGGTAGACATTTCTTTATCTTTTCCTTTCATTTGTGCTTGCTTTTCCTTGACTAGTGGAAATTGTTTTTTATCATCATTAGGAATCATGGGGACTTTATTCTAATCTATCACAGGGATATCATCTATTCCTTTCAGAAATGCCAATGTAGTTTCTTTGTGCTCCTTTATCTTTAACATCTCCATTAAAGGCACAGAAAATTTCATTTGAGTCAAAGCATGTTTCATATCAAACATGGGTAATTCAGAAGATGCATCACCTATCTTCTTTGTTGGAAATATTCAGGACTAACCAAGTTACTGAGAGGGGAGGGGTGAATCAGTAACACTTAAAACTTTAAAACATTTCTGTACTTTTATATTCTCTAACCATTCATTCATCTAATCTACTGCAAGCATGAGAATGTAATCATTCATAACACATAACACAAAGATTGGTAACCCAGAAACCTTCCAAATAGAAAGTAAAA
>MU228403.1:5561785-5576670 GCA_018584345.1 Thuja plicata
CTCGGCATCCACTACAATACTCAGCATCGTCATGCTCTCGGTAAGAGTAGAAGCTCGGTCCATACTAGTCCCAAAGTGTAGCTTGGAACTCGGTAGCTGTGGTGACTCGGTAGATATAGTGTCACTCAGTAACAACTGGTGACTCGATAGTAACTGACTTCAACTGATGACTCGGTAGTTGAAGTGAAGCTCGGTGACTACCGTCTGCTCGGTAACTACTGTTCTTCTCATATACTCGGTGACTTCCTTACTGCTTGGTTTTAACTGTTTGATCGGTAAGCTTTACTGAATGCTCGGTATAGGCTGTGGACTGAGTGATGAGCTTGGTAAGCATTCAAAATCGAATAAGTGTTTTCACTAAGTGCATTCACTGATGACAAATAGATCATTATTCCAACACTTCTTACCCCTTTTAACTTTATCATTGGCCATTTGTTCCTCTATTATTTTTTTATTTTCCTTTTGATTAGAAGAAGGATCTTCTTGTCTTTCCAATTTCTTATCTCTACTTTCCTTGACAAGAGAGTCTGCAACATCTTGAGGAGAAATTTGCTTGGTGTATGTATGGGTAGGTTTATCTTGAGTAGGTTCCACTCTCCTACTTCTCAAATTGTATGCATCCCTAGCCTGATTTATAGATGAAATTGTTAAGGATCTCTTCTCTTCATTAGTAAGAACTCTAAAATGAGAATGTGATTTATCATTTCCTACTGTGTTTACAGTTTCTCATGACATAATATCAACTTCATCATATGGATTAGGAATAGTTTGTAGCTGATATTTCAAATAAAATATTTCCCTTCCATTCACAACCTGAGGGGGTGGGATACTATCTCAAAACAATGGATAAGGTTTTATTACTACAAATATATTAATAGCAGGGCCTTCTTGCTCTGCACCCGTTTGTTCATCCCTATCACTCATTTGATCAGATAAGGCTTGTGCTACCACACATTAATATGAAGAATGTGGAATATTGTAGGCAACACACCAAGGAGTGTTCTCAACATAATTTGTACTATTCCTTTTCAAGGGGTCAGGAGTTTCCTTGGCATTTTGGTTATCTTGATCTTCAGGGATGGGCTTACCATTATTCCAGTTTGTTTTGTATGGGTAATCTCTCAATTTAGGCCGCTGGTCAAACCTTTGGTTTGGGTTTTTATTATCACGGTAACCTCCCCTATCATTTTTGTCCATTTTAGCAGTGAGATATTTCACTGCACTTACTAATTTGTCAACATTGTCGACCTCCTTGACAGGTTTGTTAGTTTGTCCCTTTTCTTTCCAAAGTTTATTTTCATCCCAATTTCCCAATTTTCCTGAGACTCTTCCTATTGCTTTCAATATCAATGGCCACTTTATAGGATTCTCTCAAGGTCATTGGGTTCTTGTCCCTAAGTAAGTAAGACATCTTACCATCAGCAACATTAAAATAAATGGTCATACATACTTCCTCATCTAACCTTAGCACTTGGAACAATTTATTCATGGCCTTTTGGAATCTAATGTTAAAATATTCCATATTCTCATTAGGGTGCTTCTTGATGTTATTGAATTCATTCAGCATAAAGCAAGAATTCACATGTTCTCTATATTTTTCCCTAAAAGATTTTACAAATTCATCCCAAGATGCAATGCTATCATTAGGTAAATTTTTGAACCAATCCCTAGCATCTTCTGTTAATGACTGAACAAAAATATTTATAATGGAATCCTCATTTTCAATTTCAAAGTCAGTTATCTTATCACTGAAAGCTTTCAAATTCTCTTCACAAGTTACAACATTGTTTCCTATGAATTTGGGGATTTTGTCTCTTACCTAATTGGGGATCACATTAGGGTGACCAAGAAAGCCTTTAAAGAAAAGGGCTCTATATCTGTTCATGTGGACAGGTCTTCTTTGGAAATTTCCCAACACATTGTCACCAATTGGTCCAGTTGCTCCTCCTTGATTTTGAATGGGTGGGAAAACACTTTGTTTTAGGTTAGAGACTTGAATGCTTGGGCTAGGTCCAACATGTTGAGCGCTTACATTTGGGCCAGAGATTTTAACATTTGGATTCAAATATGAAAGCTGCACTTTAGGACCAGCCCCTTGAATATTTGGCATAGGGCCAGCAAAATGATTTTTTTGCTATGTACCATGATTAACTGGCATAGAGATACTTGCAGAAGTGTTGGTATTGGCATGTAGGAAAGCTATCTTCATTCTCATATAAGCTTCAATAGCCTCTAATTCCAACTTTTTTAGTTGTTTAGCTAAGTCCTCTTTTTCTTTTCCAGCTTGTTCCATCTCAAGTTTAACTTGAGATATTCCTGTAGGAATGGTTATGTTCTACTTAGGCTCTTCTATAGTCACACCAACAACCTTTTGCTTACCCTTGTTTGGGGCATCCTTAGTGCTTGTCTTAAGTTTTGCATTCTATTCAATATCATATGGGTACAATTGTCTGATGACAAGCCCTTGTTTCTCAAATTCATTCTTGCCAAGATTTGATGACTTATTTGGGGCTTTCTTCCTCAAATCATCAAGATTATCGAACAAGTCTGGATTCAAACCTTTAACCTCTTCATTTAGGATTTTATTCTTGCGGTCATTTATTCTGGTTTCATCCAAGGGTTCTTCTCATTCTATCAATAAGCCCTATAAGTCTTTCTCATGCTTCTTCCTTGCATTTGATATTTCTATTTATTGTTCCTTTTTTCTTCTTCTTAAAGCTAGAATCTCATCCTTTAACTTATCAGATTCATAGGAGGTTGTCTCAACAATAGAAGTTTCTTCTGGTGGAGCTAGATTTTATTTTGTAGGGAAGAAACCTATATTAGTATTTTCCCCATCTCTGAAAGGATCAAATTTTTCATCAGCTCTATAAGTGTCAATTGGTCTTATGGGTCCTACATCTTCAGTTGAAGATGACTTTCTCTCTGGAGCAGGGGTCTCCGTCCTTCCGTTAGACATATTTGGGGAGTCATTTTTAGATATACCTCTCTTGGAGCATTGTCTCCTTCCAAGTGTATGGAGATCTTCTCCAACATCCTTCTCAGGATTATCTTTTAAATAGGATCTAGTATTCCTTTGTCAACTCATCTTTAAAAAATAGACAAGTATATTCAATATGTTCAATGTGAAACGCTGGAGTACATAGAGGTTAGAGTATTAGAAACACTAAGAGGGGGGTGAATCAGTGTTTGTCTATTAATTATAATTCAACAACTTTAAAATTGACTCAAACAGATAAGAAATGAAGCACAACACATAACACAAGATATGATTATGGGGAAACCTTGATCAGAGGAAAACCCCGGTGGGAATTAGTACCCAAAAATGATTGTACTAGTATAATGAACCTGTTAAAGTTCCTTTTCCCTGTTAGGAGCAGTCTTTATAATTCAATTACAATGACCCTATTAGGAGTCTTTACAAAAACCCTGTTAGAGGTGGTTGGCTCACTGCTAGAGCTCACTACTCAATAAGATGAAGGCTACAACCTTCTGATAACTGATATACACTATATAAAAAATGAACTGCTGTAATGACCCTATTTTCTTATCAGTTTCATTTATGCGCTGATGTTAATCTCTTGTAGACTTCTAATTCATACTGGTTTTCTCATATTGATCTTCTACATATCTTCTCTGCTTATTTTACATCGACACCCTTAATACAAAAATGCATGTCTAGTATATATACACACATGAATAGATGTGACTAAAAACAAGACCTTAGTCGGCCCAAAAAAAACATACACAACGCTTCCAAACAAATTGGTTTAAGCATGTTTACATGAATTATTAAGACATAATTACAAACTTATTACAATAGACGCATATCCTTTACAAAACAAAACATTTTACGCTAATTGAAACTCTGAGGTCAGCTCCATACTCTATTTTTTGAATTGTTAGTGGCACTTAATCTTCCTGTAACTTCTCCATACTGTCATTCTGTACCATGCATGTATAGGGTAAACACAAAAAAATATCATAGAGCTTAAGTATGAATGCGCATAGTCTGATTCAATCGTACACATGTGCGTTGGTGCACTGATCAACTGAATAACTCTGTACTATTCTATTTTCTGTACTTAGTTAATTCTATCTTCAAATTTTATTGTCAAAACTTCATATGACTTTGTTTCCATAATGAAAACATAAAATAAGTCATATACACCCTGAGTGTCAACTTTCCAACAATCTCCTCCTTTGTCCTTAATGGCAACAAAGGAATGTGGCCAAGTTGCTTAAAATTGGACTTAACAAAAAAAAGATTTATATCATAACTTTGGCTATATAACATACTCCTTATATAAATACATTACTCCCCCTTTGACATTAATGACAAAGGTGTAAAAATTGTAAGTCTCTAGGTATTTACTCTAAGTACACATCTAGATAAGAAATCTGAAGATTCTTGATCTCTTGCTTCCAGAATGCCTTCAACACATCAATAGTCTGAAGATGGGTGCATAGTGCATATGTAAGCTTCTCCATCTTTGTCAGATCCATGCAGGGTCCTTGATCATATGTGGAAATGGTTGCATCTATGTATTTGATGTTCTCATTCAAAATAGCTAAGGAGGGTGCAAGTGCATTTCTCAGTTGGGTCTGCCTGATCCTTATCTTTTTGATCTCTATCTTAGCTTTTTCAATCTCGTCTATTTGTCCTTGATAGATATTGTTGCAGATATTGATTTCTTGGGATGATGTTTCAACTAATTGCCTTATGTTATCAACCAAGATATCTACCTCCTCAATCTTCTTGATTTACTTAGAATTGAGCTTGCCTCTGTCCATGCAATTTTCTATTACTTTCCTACCTTTTGATGCCAATTATTTTAGAATTTTCTGACCAATCTTCAATGAATTGAGATATAAAGAGAATTTCTTTACCAATTCATCCAATCTTTCCTTTTTGTAATTTTCCTCTATAGTTCTAGTAGTTGAGTCTACTAAACATGTGAAGTGTGCTTTGAATCTTGTTAAGATGCTACCGACATCATCAACTGACTGAATTTTAGCCACTTTCTTATCTGCTGGTACTAGGTCATTAAAAATGTTCACTGACTCCAGAAAGAGAGGGTTTCTCATAACTTGTTTATCTTTGGCTTTCTCCATGGATAAGACATTGATCTTGACCAAATCTTCTTCTCCCCATGCATCTAGGCTTTTTGAGTCAAGGGTTAAAATTGACAACAATGAAGTTGATGGTTGAATAGATGGAGTGAATATAGCATTTTGACTAGTATCTATACATTCAATTTTCACTGGGATCTCCATAACGGGTGGTTCATTAGATTGATTGTCTTCTTCATTATTCAAATCTATTGAATCTTTAGGAGGAGCTTTATCAGTGCATACCTTCTCTATCTCTTCAGTGGTGAAAAATTCTTTTTCAAATTTGTCCATGTCATTATCTAAAGTTGTCATGTATATCTTAACATCATTAATCACAATGGTTTCTTTTGAATCTTTGGCTGTATCAAAAGGTGATGAAATTGTGGGCGCTAAATCCTGTGGACCTGTCATAGGAAAATTTGGAATCACTCGTCCTTTATCCTGTTTGGGAGGGATTGGATTCACTTTAGCTATAGGATCTATTGATGGATACATGTGCCTATCCAAAAATACTTTCTCAAATGCTTTCTGAGTCTCTTCACCAACCAGTTCATACTCTTTGTTCATAATATGAAGAGTTCTTTTTTTGGTTCTGAGATGATATTTTACCAAATCTAACAGTATTTCTTTCTCATCATGTGAGAAAATAGGGAGAAGATTGTCCAATGTTTCTTCTCTAATCCTTATATCTTCCTCTATTGCTTGTCTTTTCAATAGGTCTAGTATGTTCCATACTTTGTCTGGTATGACTGTCTTGAGTTCCAATACTGACCTTTTAAACTTGACCATATGAGAGATAATCATAGAATGAATTTATGATTTATCTATCTCTTAGTACTTGTCATAGACATTTTTAATAGAGTCTAGTCTTCCTTCATTAACAATTATGTTCCTTAAGACTGTCAGACTAGGTCTGAATCCTACCTCAAGAGGGGTTTGAGTGTTTTTTACTTTGCTCCTTGTTGTCCTTGAGGATGGGTGACCTATGGGAACTTGCTTCCTTCTTCTGGTCAACTTTATTTGTACTGAAGGTGGAGAGGATTCCAAGTCAATGGTAGTTGATGGAGTAGATGTACCTTCATCAGATTTATTCTTCTTCTTCGGAATATCATCATATTTTTCTATTTTGAATTCTGTTTGTTTGAGCTCTCTTTCAATTTTAGCTTCCCTAGCTTTGTCTAGGTCTTCTAGTGTGACCCCATGATCCTTTAGGATGGTAGATGTAATCCTTGATGCCTTCCTTTTGTTATCTGCACTGTATAAGACATAATCAACTTGATTTGTCTTCTCTCTGTATGTGCCTCATCTTGGCTCATTTGGATCTTTAGGCACAAACAAAATAACTTATGCATATCCTTCCAACACATGTTCTTCAACTTCATAACCAAGTGGATGAATCCATTTTGTTCTTGGCTCAACTGCTTCCATGCAAGTACAGTCAGTTTCCACCATGAAGCATATGGTGTCCTTGTATTTATCAACTATCTTTTCTAATATTATGAACCTCTTTTACATCTTGACCCTGAATGTTTTAATCTCATGTCCATAGAATCTTTTACACTACTTTCTAATGTAGCCTTTAGTGAAATTTGGGACATAGTGGGTTTGATCCTGTCTAGGTAAAAATTAGAGACTTTAAAAATAATTTGGAAGTATAGGTAGATAATCAAAGAGCCAAATCTGAATATTTTCCTATTGTCATGCTTGATAGCCCTAATGTTCTCAATCAGTTGTGCACGCAATATCTCATAGAGATTATACTGAGTGTTATGTTTTACCATCCTTATTGCTTCTAGAACAGTAGCTGTGGACACACTATTCAGCCTGCTTGTGTGCTGAAACTTGTAACAAAGTATCATTGTGAGAAGTTTGATGTCTTCTTCCATAATGGGATCAACAGTCATCCTGCACCTATCACTTCTGGATAAGCATGCTTGTTCAACCTATTTCTTTACATCTTTACTAGTGGGAAGAACTGGTCCAACCTTAGGCAGTCTAGTCATCTCGTGAATAAGATCAGTAGTAATGCATACAAGAACTTCACCAATCCAATACAGATCATCATGTATTCTACTAAGTAGGATTTTAACTCATTCTGGTTCATAAAACTCATGTGCGTTTGAATACTCAAAGATAGGGTTATCAGTGATATGCGTGTTTTCATCCTTGAATGAATAATCAGGTTTCATCATTGATGCCATAAGAGTTTCTGTGTTGTTATCCCTAACATTTTCCTTCTTGCAATAGATGTAAGCACGAATGTCCTCTACATGCACGACTCCTAATGGAGTCTTGGAGAATGCCCCTTCTACATCATCTAACATAGACTTGAATGGGTTCTTCTTAAACACATATCTCTTCTTCTCAGAGATGTCAAACACCATAGGAGTATCCATTACTTACTTGATACTTGCTTAAGTAGGGTTTCTAGAGATTTTGAAATGATGCGTCTGCTAGGGTTCTATTTCAACTTTGATTCACCTTGCTAACCAACCAATGGTTATTTTTTGATTCTTTGATGCTAAGATCTTCTGTGCTCTCTGAATGGTCAATCTCAAATGCAAAAGTGAAGATGAGAGATCTCTTTACTAACTTATAGAAAAGTTACTGCATTTAATGCTTGTTGTCGTAGAGTGGTTTACATGGAGAATTTCAATCTTTGTTTCTATCACTATTCAAGCTATGTGTCCATGCATACTTCCTCAATTCCTCACCAAATACATAAATCCATAGGCGCATACTCAGATGTGAGTATACCAGCCATGTAGCAGTTCAGAGCTAGAATAGCTCCCCCTAAGACCATGAGGGTCATCTAAGTAGAAGTAGAAGGTGCATCCACTATGGATGCATCTACTACCTTGTTCTCATCATTATCTTTCTTTACTTCAACCCATATTTTACCTGAATCTTCTGTAGCTTTCACAAACTTGACTTCACCAGATTCTTCATATAATGATTCTTTAGGCTTCTCTTATTTTTGAGTTCTGGATCTACAGAACCTTGAGATGTGTCCATCTTTTCAACATGAGTGACAAATGATTAGAGTTCTATTGATATTGTTTATCATGCTGCACTACTTGGCTATGTGTCCATTATAATTACATATATGACATGTAATGTTATGATAGTTTCTCTGAGGTTGATTTCTCTAATTGTGTTGATTCAGATTTCTTTGATCCTGTTGTGACTGATTTCTTTGACTTGTTCTACAATGAATAGCCCTGTGACCAAATTTATTATAGAAGTAATAATATCCATTGAAAGGTCTTACCTCTTTACAATCTCTTTCCAAGTGTCCATGCTTGTTACAAGCATAACAAGTTTGGTTGAATAGCTTGTGTTCATCTTTAGGAGGTTGTGTATTACTCTCTGCATGATTCTCAATTTTCTTTGTTTCTGTGGATTCTTCTTGTGCTTTCTTTCTTTCTTGCATTGCATTTATTTCAATTTGAGCTACACTGTATCCAACTCCAGTAGTATCACATTTTAGCTTCTGTGCATAAAGTTGTGATTGAATTAGGTCAGAACTTGTGTGTAACTTCTCATTTTCTCTTTTGCTTCTATTAACAATCTTTTTCTTGATGTTTTCCAACTCTAAGATCTTCATATTTTCTTTCATAAGTTCATCATCTAATTTTTTTCTTTCTTTGGTCTTTTCTTAAATAGTTGTTAGGTTATCTGTAAGTTGTTCATTCAGATCTTCAATCTTATCTTTCAAAGACATGTTCTCTTCATTCAGATTTTTGACCATTTTTCCCAAATCATTTGTAGAGCAATCTTTCAGATCTTTCCTTAATTTTTTGATAAGAATTTGGGAGCCATCAAATTTTAGTTTTAGTTCTTCATTTTCTTTTTCAGATCTATCAAGATTTTCAAGGGCTGCTTCAAGATTCTTTTTCAGATGTTTTTATTTTGTTGAATCCATGATCTCCTCAAGTGGTTACACTTTCTTTCAGAGGACCAGAGCTCTGATACCAATTGTTAGAAACACTGAGAGGGGGGGGGGTGAATTAGTGTTTTTTTATTAATTATAATTCAGCAACTTTAAACTTGACTCAAATAGATAACAAATGAAGCACAAAACATAACACAAGATATGATTATGGGGAAACCTTGATCAGAGAAAAACCCCAGTGGGAATTAGTACCCATAAAATATTTTACTAGTATAAAGAACCTGTTAAAGTTCCTTTTCCCTACTAGGATAAGTCTTTACAATTCAAGTACAATGAACCTATTAGGATTCTTTATGAAAACCCTGTTAGTGGTGGTTGTCTCACTGCCAGAGCTCACTACTCAATAAGATGAAGGCTACAACCTTCTGATAACTGATATACACTATATCAAAAATGAACTGATGTAATGACACTTTTGTCTGATCAGTTCCATTTATGCGCTAATGTTTTAATCTCTTTTAGACTTCTACTTCATACTGGTTTTCTCATATTGCTCTTCTGAATATCTACTCTGCTTCTTTTACATCGACACCCTTAATACAAAAATTTATGTCTAGTATATATACATGCTTGAATATATGCGACTAAAAACAAGACCTTAGTCGGCCCAAAAAAAACATACACAACACTTCCAAAAAAATTGGTTTAAGTGTGTTTACATGAATTATTAAGACATAATTACAAACTTATTTCAATAGGTGCATAGCCTTTACAAAACAAAATATTATACGCTAATTCAAACTCTAGGTCGGCTCCATACTCTATTTTCTAAACTGTTAGTGGCACTTAGTCTTCCTATAAATTCTTTGTACTATCATTCTGTACCATGCATGTATAGGGTAAACAAAAAAACATATCATAGAGCTTAATTATGAATGTGCATAGTGTGTTTCGACTGTACGCATGTGCGTTGGTGCTCTGATCAACTGAATAACTCTATACTATTCTATTTTCTGTACTTAGTCAATTTGCTCTTCAAATTTTATTGTCAAAACTTCATATGAATTTTTTTCCATAATAACAACAAAAAATAAGTCATATACACCTTGAGTGTCAAATTTCCAACATAGATTCACCACCTCTTTACAAAGGATAAATATATATAGAATAATTGAGCAACTTGTCCTAACTTAGATTTTCTTTTATAACAATAAGTCTGAATGAAACTTAAATGCAAATTTTCTTGATAATTCCTCACCTTGATTAAACTGGTAATCTCAAGAAAATTATTCTTCACTATCTGTATCACTGCAAATATTCTCCACTCTGTAACTTTTCTTTGAAAAACACACACTAGATTAAATCAGAGATTTTATAGTCGCCAGTCACTCTATTTGAGACAAGATTAGTATCATCTTCAGGATCAAAACCTTCAAACAATGTGCAATGAAAGATAGGAAGAATAAAATTTATTTTACGATTATGAGAAAAAATAGACTTATTCTCAATATTGCAAGGACTAACTCTTTCATGAACATGACTCTTAGAACATTAGATCAGTCCCCAGTAGAGTCACCAATTTGTTAGCACTTTTTCTTGTAGAATCAATATATAAAAATAAATGCCTAACTCTCATATTCCCAATTTAGATTCATACATGGAAAAGGCTAATTAACAAGGATACATTCCTTCTACACTTTGAGTTCCACAAACTCAGGTGGGTGCACCTATCTTTAGATTCACTTCTTCACAGGAAATATTATAGTGGATCAAGGATTTCTAATCCTTCTTCTTTTTAAGTGTTTTGACTTAGGAAGGTTAACCTATTAATTGTCAAATTAAGGAATCACCATGATGAACTATATTTCTCAATACAATTAGCTAGACATATATATTATGGATAACAAAAAGTAAAATATTATTCAATATTTGATTGATTTGATGATAAGAACTACTTATCAGAACTTGACCAGTGCCTGATCCCGGGCCATATATTTGTAATGAAACATAAATTCACCAAAGAAAATTAATTAGAACACAAATAAAATCTCAGATAGAACACCTTAAAGACTATCCTCTCACTCTTATACCTCTGTATCAAATTTATGCATAAAACCCTAACCCTCTGGAACTATTTGCAAGATTTAAACCCTCCTTGAAAGTAACTCGCAAATAACAAAACAGTAACCTTATAACTGGTACATTAAAAATGCCTTACAAATTAAACATACAAGAGCTGAATATAAATGTAGAAAGACATCAGTGATTTGAAAAGTGGAAATTCCATTGTATTTTATTAATAGTATATTGACTTCAATACATTCAAATTGACTAAAAACTTGAAAACTTAGACACAATTCAAAAGCTTGCCTTGCAATTTTGATTTTTACCATCTGTTACAATATCTTACAACTTGATATTTATAGCTAGAATTAGTTATCTTATAATCCTTAAAGATCAAGGATGCAAAAAGCTTATGATGACTAAGCTAAGAGACAAAACTCAAAGTCAAATAAGACAAAATAACAAGTGGACAGAATAACCACTTCTGCTACAAGATATTAAAAATAATTTTATCTTCTGACCGCCTGGTGATTGTAACTTATTCAAAATTTTCTTGGAGACAACCATCTAGAATTTGTTATATTTGATCTTTTTGATGTAAGACCTTTTATCTTCCCCTGTCTTATTCAAACTGTTGGGAGATATTATCATTCGTGGCATTTCATACATTATGTTCTCCTCCCTTATCAACTGCTTGATACTTGTCTCTCTAGGAAGTATACACTTCATCACTTGGCCAATCAAAGCCAATGAATTTATCTTTTTTTTTTTTTTATCTCACCCCAGCTAGAACTTACCTTCTCGATCTCTTCTTTCTAGAATTCAAAAAAATCTTTGGTTCTGTTAATGATGTTTATAGTTTGAACAAACAAAACCGTGCTTTCCAAGGTAATGATGTTATGTGTCCTGGTGGTTATTGTTTCTTTTATTTTCCTTAGCCATAGTGCCTCATTATTTATATCACCACTCTTTTTGAATAGGTTGGGATACATCTCATACCTGTCCTTTGAAAATTCTCTTCTCAAGTTTTCTATCTTTTCAATGAGGGTGCTTCTTTTGGCATCCATGTCTGTCATCAACATTAGGCACTTGTAAGTACTAGTTAAATCAATATCAACATTATTTTTCTCCTTGGATAGGGAATAAAATACTTTCAAATCAGCCCCTTTTCCCTTCCATCTATCCATGACCAAGCCCCATTGATCTTTGTCTACATCATAATCACTTATTATACTAATAATCTTCTTTCCTAGCAAATAAAGAGTAGCAAGATTCACTTCCCTAGAACACCTCATGAGGCTGGAATATATCTTATCAGAGTACCCCTATTTAACCCATTCTTCTACTTCTTTTTATGTTGAGGATTCTTCAAGATCTTTCTTACTGGTATCTTCTAATCTTGTCCTTTTAGCAATCAATCTATTTCTTTCCAATTCCACATCTGCTTGGGTAATAGGACTTGATGGCATAGGAGAAGGGGGATAAGTTATGAATGGGCTCGATGATGAGGGCTGGTAGGGATCTTGTGTAATCATCATCTGGGGAACAAAATGTTCTGATTTCCTACCTTCCAAGATAGCAATTCTCTTATCTTTTTCAATAGATTTTGTTTTCTCCTCATTGTAAGCACCCAGAACCTTCTCAAATTTTTCACTCAGGCTTTTGAGATCATTTTATAATCTTTGGGATACACTTAAACCAAACTTAGAAGATTCTAATTTTATATTTTCTACTTCAACAACCCCTATTTTTGTAACTCTCCATACCAAAAGGCTACCTGAATGTTGAGCCTGAGTGTCTTCACCAGTTGTTTTGAGGGTTATTTTCCTTAATTTCCACATAACCAGGGCTGCATGATCTTCACTGAACTTTACTCCTTTTGAAGCTTGCTATATTTCTACTTCGGTGGTATGACCAGTCTTAGTATCTTTCCCGACAACATCAAAAACAATAGAATCAGCTATGTCCCATTCTGGGAGTATCAATACTCCTTCTTTCTTGACCATCTCTCTGCCTTCTTCAGGAGTTATCTTTTCAAACCTATAAACCATCTCCTATTTTACTTCATTTTCAATTTCTTCTTTACCTCTAGCAGACTATTCTTCTTGATTTTGTTGGCATTTATTCTTGAATTCATCAATATGAATTCTCCACAAGAATTGAAAAAATTCTCTTGCTCTGATAAAGTTGTCATCAGAAAGAAATTTATCACTTTCCTATTGTGTTAATGCATCCAACTCTTTACCAACACACTCTACAACTGTTAAATCCAACTGAGCATGTTTTGGCTCTTCAGGCATCCCTTCCTGCAATTCCTTGGCTGTGACATAGTTTTGCCCAATATTTCCCATTTGTACTAGTTGCTGAGCTATAGCTTGTTCATCCATGTGTAGTGGATATTGGGAAGGAGAATAAATTTTTTCATGTTGTTGTCGTTGTTGTTTCCCTTCTTATATTTTTTGCCTTTTGGGGGATGACAATGTTTGAAAACTAGAATCTAGTGGCCTTTTCTCTTTTGGATCAATGGTGTTTCCACCTGTTGGAAAAATTGTGTTGTATCCCCTCCGCTTGTATACTACATAATCTCCTGGTGAAATATTGTTAGAATACTTCAGGGATAACTGAGAGGGGGGGTGAATTAGTTATCAACAAATTTATCTTTTTCTTATACTTATTAATCCAGATTGATACAAAGTAAATGCACATTCAGATAATACATTACACAACACACAATTTTATTATAGTGAAACCAAATGGTAAAAACCCCAGTGGGAATTAGCACCCACAAAGAACTATACTGTTTATAGTAATCCCTGTTAAAAGATCTTTCAACCCTGTTAGGAGTTGTTCATTACAATGCAATAGTATAGTGACCTGGTTAAGGGTCTGACCTTGTTAGGAGTCTTTTACAATAACCTTGTTAGGGGTGGTGGACTCACTATCCAAGGACTCACTGTCCAAGTGGTGAAGGCTACGACCTTCTGGTTATTTGATAGACACTGTATCAACAAGGTGAACTACTGTTTGTGACACTGCTTGTCTGATCAGTTCCTTTTGTGCACTGATGCTTTAACCTCTTGTAAATAACTACAACAATCTTATTTGTATTTTGAAAGCTTCAACTTAAATATCTATATTATTAACATATGATAAATATAGCTCTTCTTCTTTAACACTCTGCTCTACTTTTCTTATCTCTGGCTTTCACAACTCTTCTTATCAAAAATGAACTTCTATAAGTATAGACACCAAGTATGAGATCATGGGACATGTTAGACAACCCTTCATAACATCCTTGTTGGCTCTACTAAGCATGCAAGAATAATTACAACCGAGCAAGTATAAAATGAATAGACGCATCGCTTTACTAAGTCGGCTTCACCAATTTAACCATAACTTTGCAATATTCTTGAAATACATTTGGCACCTTTGGATTAATATCAAAAACTCATAACTCATCATGAATATACACACGCATATCCTGGAGATAGGCACAACTCAATAAACACGTTACATACATCGGCCTTAAACTGTTATTCCTCCAGAACTGTAACCGTCAATAACAGAATTACATATCTTTACTAAAACATCATATAGAGGTTTGCGTGTATGAACATAGCATAATAAACATGTATCTATCCACGCAAGTCTTCATGTCATCATATGGATAAGTACATATAGAATTACTGCTATGTATTATATGTTGTCATCAATGACAAACATACAATCAATCAACTGTTCAGAATCAAATCTCCAACAATCTCCCCCTTTGGCATTGATGGAAACATATGATAAAAACAACTTCTGTTCA